>KN360975.1:26101-44459 GCA_000785685.1 Uromyces viciae-fabae | reverse complement strand
GATACTTTTTCAAGTTGGAGTAACGAGTGAGCTTGAAGAAATGGTTCATAGGTGTAGGAAGGTGAATAAATTTTTTATGGGCTAATTTAAATTTATGGGTGCAGATTTTTATGTTGACTTTTGGATTATAGATATTTTGGAATTTTTTCTTTGATATATTTGACACCCCCTGTTTCAAATAAGTGGGTTATTTCAAAAAAAAACGTCTGGTTTGAAATGGAGTTTTTCGTTGAAAACCGGAAATAAAAAAACTTCAAGTTTGGTGATATTTGACACCCCCTATTTTATTTATTTATCTTTTTTATTTTATTTTATTTTATTTTTTTTGAAATTAATTTTTTATTTTTTTATTAAAATTATTTATTATTATTATTATTTTTTATTTCAGAGAAACCAGCAGCCAACGTGGTGGTGAAACTGCGCGGGCTGCATGTCGAGCAAAATCAACGGTGTGGATGGCCGCGCGGGATGGAAGACATTTGTATATGGGGTTGGGGAGCCAACCCGTTCTACCAATGTCTTCCCGACCTGATCCTAACCGTCGGTGAAGGCGGGCGTGAAACAAGGTAGTGTCCGCGTCGGACACTACATCGCCACTAGGTGGAATTAGAGCCGCTGTGTACACCCCCACAGGAGGGTAACTATTCGCGAGAGTCTAGGTCACCTAGACTGTGTTCCCAAGCGCCTCTTGGCAACAGACCCTCTCACCGCCGGCCAAGCACACATCACCCACCGGAGTGGATAAGTGAACCAACCATCCTATGATAAATAAATAAATTCACTTGTTCAATTTCATATCCATCTTGGAAAAAATATGGTTCACTGTACCAGGTGAATTAATGTTTAATTTTTCTTATTCCATGTAAAGATACCTCAGGATTTCTCTTTCTATCAATCTCATCATGCGCATGTCGCAGGCAAAATGTTAGAAAGGAGGAGAGTGCAAGCAAGGTTGCACAAAAGGAAAAGAGTTTGGTACAATTTTTTTTTTCATTATTCTAACTTAGTTCTAAGGAAAAAAAAATAGAAATGACAGTCAGCAAAACAGTTTTGTTTTTTTTCCCACACATCAACTAAAAAGTAAGTTGAAATCAAAAACACAAAAATGCGACGAGAGAAAAAATCCCTTCTCAAGTCAGATATAATCCTAAATAAAAAATGCCCTCTTGTTGTATTATTTATATGATAAACAAAATATCAAAAACAGGAAAAAAAGTTGATTGTGGTTAATGCAACAGCTTCGATGGGGGTTTTTAATTCATCTATGATTTGAGTTTTATTTTGATATTGGAGAAACGTGTACAATAATCGTCAAGGATGAAAAAAAATTTAGTCTACATCCATGGTAGCAGGTGCCGGTTTTCCACCGTCTTCATCATTGATTTCTTCAGCGTCTGCCTTTTGAGGTTGCTCATTCGTGGGTTGAGCATTTTCATTCTCATTTTGGCTTTCGCCTTGACCGTTCTGGTTCTGATTATTCTGATTTGCATTCTTGTTTGCATCTTGTTGGACTGTTGGCTTAGGAGGTGGCTTGTTGAAAATCGAATTCTGTTATTAAAAACAAACCAATCGCAACTCATTAGCTCTGAGGTTATAGCCAAGAGCTTGTAAGAACGACTACTCACACATTCAAACATTAAGTTGTCTCTTCTTTTGAGGATTTCACTCGAGCTCATTGCTGGATCTTGAGTTTTACTTTTCTCAGCTTGCTTTGCAGACAAGTCACCGATCCATTTGTCTGCCGCCGCACATTTTTCAATTGCCGTCTGGATATCCTTTTGATTAATGTGTGAATAAATTGGGTCACCTGATTGAGCCTTTTGCATGAATTCCGTAATGGTTTCTCTTAATTGCCGTTCAGCTCTGGGACGATCTTCAGCCTCTCGCTGACGGAACTTAATAGGATTACCTATCACAGTCAGTTCTTCTAAGCGGCTGACGTATTGCGACTTGGAGGCGTCTTCTCCCTCCTCAGAGTAAAGCCAATCCTCTGCTTGCTGGAGAGCACCCAGTAATTGTTGCTTGACTTCTGACGTTACGAAAGGTGCGTATGCACCTTCCAGTTTATCCCGAGTATCATCTAGAAGAAGTACAGCATGAGAACATCGGTAAATGTAATTTGAGCTGAAAATGCGCACTTACAGACATACTCCTCTAGAGCATTCTTGCGATCTTCGGTCTCTGAGACAAGTTTATCGCCAGCATGCATTTCACCCTCTTTGGCAAGTAGCTCGTCAAGAACAGATCGGTTCAAGGAGGATGTCGTAAAAACGGCCGCAAGTTCTTTCTTGTTGACTTTCTTCTTGGGCGCCTTGGATTCCTCACTGCCTTCGGCGGGTGGAGCTTCAGAGGGCACTTCTTCCAGAGCTACGGCACCCTCCAGTGCTACCAATCCACTTAATGTCAATTTTGCCTTAATCTTGACGGAAGCGGGTTCACCATTAGTATTGGGGCCAACATTTTTGACGATGTATCTTCCAATGAAAGGATTGATGGAGCCCGGCAGTTGCTGAGGGTCAGAGTAGTGGACTTCCAATTCAAAAGGTTCAGAACGGTAAAATGTGAGCTGTTTACCCGAGGGTACATGACTTTCGGGTATGAAGGTTTCAAGTTGGGTGTTGGTGTCATCGGGGGTGGGTTGCCAAACGGTTTTGATAGAGAAATTGGAGATGTCAGTCACCGAGAAGTCTCGGACCTTGAAGATGGGAGACAATCCAGCACATGCTAGGGTAGCGCCCCGGGCTACAGCCTCATCCTGGTTGCAGGTGAAGCTCAAGGGTTTGCCGAAAAATTCTTGAACGCGGGATTTGAGGGCTGGCACCCTGGTTGAACCGCCAATCAACTCAACTGTGTCAATGTCATCCTTACTAATATCGGCTTGGGCAAGCGCACGCTCCAAAGGAGCTATTGTGCGCTCTAGGAGAGGCGCGATCAATTCCTCAAGAGCCTCACGCGTAAGTGAAGAGCTGGCATCAATATCGTTCATGAGCGATTCGACGTTGAGAGGTGCTTGGGCGTTGGCAGAGAGGACTTTCTTTAGCTTTTCAACAGCAGCGGCAAGACGGAAGACGGCTTTCTTGTTTGATAACACGTCGACTTTATATTTTTCCTTGAATTCGACGGCGAAATGCTGGAGAAGTGCGTGGTCCAGATCACGGCCACCGAAGTGATGGTCGTAAGCAAAGCCTTTTACTTGAAGGGCACCTTTGCTGAAAGCGACGATTGCGACTTGATATTGCGAGTGGCCAATGTCAACAAAAGCAACATAGCGAGGTTTTTCTTCGGGTGGAGGGAGGTCGGTTTTAGTAATGCCGTATCCCAAGGCAGTGGCAGTGAGTTCATTAATCAATCGGAGTGGATGGAGATTGGCAATTTCTGCAGCATCTAAGACAGCTCGACGCTGAATGTCAGTGTACCAGCCTGGGACGGCAATCACGACGTCATTGACATTGGCTTTTAGCTCGGCTTGGGCGGTGTCCCGTAGACGACCCAAGAAAGCGGCATAGAGCTGAGTAGCAGATACAACTTGTTCTTCACCCAGATAATTAACCTGTTGAGCGATTAGATCAGGAACAAGAAGAATGCCTATGATCAGAAACTCAAATGCTGAAAAGACCACTTACTTTTACACCAACCGTACCTTGGGCATCGACGAGTTCTGCGTTTAGAAACTTGGCTTCAATCTCGGTCACCTCGGGATCTTGGGAGGAACGACCGATCAATCGCTTGAGGGATCCGATTGTGTTACGAAAGTTGGAAGTTTCCTGAGTCTTGGCTGATTCACCGATAGTCCGATTGCGAGGTCCAAAAGCGACCAGGGAGCTGTAAAATTAGAAGAGACATGAATTTTTAAGTTTGAAAAGAAAAAAAAAGAAATCTAGTCTACGAACGGAGTAGCGCGATTGCTAACTTCGTTAGCAATGATGTCGATTCCACGCTTCCGGGCCAGACCGATTTTGCTGGCCATATTTCCGACATCCAAGCCTACAACTGAAGTCATTCTGGTAGATTAAACGAGTTAAGATGGTTGGGAAAATCAAATGGATTTATTTTGTCTGAATATGAAATGTGCACTGGGTATAGGCAAGTACACTTGAGGCTGCTTTGAATTCTTGACTTCTGAAATATTTTCACGATCTTTTTCGATCGTCTTCTCGAACCCACTAGAAACAATTTATGAGTGAAATGTATTCGATTGGCATTGGATTATGTAATCTACAACTGCGCCCGCGGTACATATCCAACCCGGACCCAGCAGATCTGGTGTGACCCGGTTGAGTATCGGGTGGGGTCGGGTTACGGACGAATGCCTGGTTGATCCGATGATCCGGTAGTCCCTGGACTCTCCCTGTTGGATGTGAATGACAATTGGAAGACATCTTGTGTTGTCTAGGATGTTTATTGGATGTTTGACTTATTCTAATATTTGCCTCTTTTTTTTGTTGTATACAGTTGATAACATTTTTCTTTGTTCATTCCACTCATCAAAGTTACACCAATGAAGCAAAAAATAAGATAAAATGAACTAAGATTGATTTGAAATATTGTCAGTATCAATGACATTGTGCTTAACCCAGGCTTTTAGACAAATCAAATACTGCATGGTATTTAATCGAAGGGGGTTCTGGGTATAAATTTGAATGCACAGCCCATTGGAGAAGACTTGTTCACATGGTGCACTTGAAGTATGGGTTGCCTGAATTTTCTGGCCAGGTTAGCAAGAGTTGTAAAGTCTCCTGAGTTGGACTTCCAATATTTCATTGGCTTGATCAATTTGTCCTCAAATTCCGCTGGAAGAGAGATATGAAATCCTTTGTCAAGTGAGCTAATTTTTATCTTCTTTCTCTTGAGAATTCCATCTTTGATTGTAATTTTTTTATTTAGTCACTGCAAGTATGATTGTATCAGATTCCCAAATCTGACATTAAATCAGACAAAAAAACGTGATATTGTATCAGGAAAAACCGGTATTGTATCTACTGGAGCTGATATTACATCTACCAAAAGTTATATTATATCTATCATAGTGTATATTGCATCAACTCAACCTATTTAATATCAACATCACTGACTTGATATCAGATTTTTCTATCTGACAATGTGTCCATGGGAAAAAAAGTTGCATAAGACATAAAAATGTGATGTGAAATCACACATGTTGATATTAAATAGTTTGAGTAGATGAGATGTCTGCTTTTTTAGCTTTAATATCATGTTGGGTAGATCTAATGTCATTTCAGGTAGATACAATGCCAGTTTTTTCTGATATAATATAAGATTTTTTCAACTGATGTAATGCCAGTTGTAGAAAGCCGATACAATAATACTGGCAGTGAGTGGTGATTGCTGCTAGTCTGATATGCTATGTTCACTATTCATTGAAAAAATTTCCCCTTCACCCCAATATTTCTTTATGAGCTGAAAAGTTCAAAAAGGGAAGCAAGGGTGCTCAGGAGGCTGGGAAAACATTCTGGAAATTTTAGGACACCTGAAAGTAGTTTTGAAAGATAAAAAAAAATGTAAGAATGTGGTGCCTTGAATTTGAATTCTGTTCTCAAATATCACATCAATGTCACCACAATGAATCCCGTCAAACCAATTTTCTTTATTTCAACTTGATTTATTATTTCTATTGTAATGTCACCACAATGAATCCCGTCAAACCAATTTTCTTTATTTCAACTTGATTTATTATTTCTATTGTTTTTTTTTCTTTTCATTCTTCTCAGTTTCTTTTCAAATAGTCAATAACTTCAATAATCAAAATCAATCAAAATCAAACCAACAAATCAACACTCAACTCACTCAAAATCAAAATCAAATTATGAAATTCAATCAAACCTCACCAAATAATTCTCATCTCAAATTTCAAAGCAACACCTTCTAATATCCTTGCTGAGAATGAAATGACTATTCATTAAAACAAAATAATTAAAAAACTAACTCTTTTCTAATCTCAGTCATTAAGCCAGAATAGTTGTCATCCTTGCCTATCATTTTTCAAATAAAAAAATTGTTGATTCTATTTTCTTTCTATTTGTTTATAAAAATTATATGTTGACTTGTTATTCAAGTATGCTAGTCCTCTTTCAGTAATAAACTCTTAGTTTAAAAACTTCAAATCTTTTAAAAAAAACTTGACATCCTCCTGACATCAAAAAGTGGTGCGCAGAAGGAAAAAGGTGAAAGAATTTGAAGGAAAAAGTTGAAAGAATTTGAAGGAAAAAGGTGAAAGAATTTAGACGGTTGAAACACCAAAACCAGACTTTTTCATTTCAATCAACAAAAACATCTTAAGCAAAAATGACAACCATAAGAGGTGAAAGACTTTTAGATAATGAGAAACATTTTAACTGACAGGGTTTAGAGTAGTATTCTTTTAAATCAAGTTGAGGAGAAGAACATAAAAAAGGGAATGTCTAAAACTGGTTTGAAAAAAAAAGGTTAAGTTTTACTAATAGATTTATTTAGGATTTGGTTGAAGTTTTTACAGTGAACAGAGTTTTGCGTTGAAAAAAAAAATGACAACTATGATTCTAGAACTATGCCAAGAACTGATGATTATAGATGTAGTTTGTTTTCTGACGCTAAGTTTTGAATTTTAAATCAAAATTACCAATGATTTTGGATTGATGGTTTCTTCAATATGTGACAAAATTGAGGTTTGACTTGGAATGAATTTTGATGATACAAATATTTTTGACAAAAGAAGGAAAAAAGTGAAGATTAATTGAGTGACAGTTTTTGACTACTTCCGGAATCCAAGTTCTAAAGTGATTAGAGATGTCACAGAAGAGTTCACAGTATTATTCTCTTCTGGTTGCTGCAAGTGCAAATTGGTTTTTGGCAATTGGAATGAAAAACTAGCGATGATAAATTCAATAGTAATTGGTATCTAGTTTTAAAGGTATGAATGAGATTGAGTCAGCAATGAATATAAGGAAGGAAATTCTAAAAAAAGGCAGTGTTTTTACTGACCCCCTTTGTTTAAAGGAGAAATAATTTTTACCATGAATAAAACTCAAAGTAAGTTTTTCATGATGATAATCAGTGTGCTAAATTCTGGATCTAAGTCTTACAGAGATTTTTTTGCTGGAATTTGGTCCTCATGATCACTCAAGAAATTTATGCAGTATGCCAAGTTTTTCTCATTAAGATATTTTTTAATTTCTAACTAAATCATTCAAATAAAGATAGAATAGAAATAAAAATTTTATAAATAGATAAGGATTGCAGTAGTATGTGTATTGTAGTCATTGAGCCCGGATAATCAGTAGTCCATCTTATTCTTGGAAAATATTTTTTATATTGACATTTTTAATTTTATTATTGTAGAACAAACAATCCTACAATGTGAATAAAAATAATTAAGTAGTAAGATTAAACCTGTAATTGTTTAAATTATCTCTAGTATTATTTTTTTATTCTCTTAGTTTGTCATTGTTTCTATGCTGGGTTTTGAGCTAGGTTTGCTTTTTACTACTTATCTCTACTGCCTCTAGGGCGTGATAAGTAGTACACAAATCTAAAGAAGTTATAAATATTGTTATAAATTCTGGATACTCTTAAACAGAGTGTCTTCACGCTATGTAGCGGAGCTCCAGTCTTATATTTAAGAGGAGAGGTTGGAGGTAAAAACCTTCTAAGCTGAGTTTCAAGGGCACAGTCCTTCTAATATTTTAGAAGGAGAAGAGAGCCCAGTAAGTTAGTTAAATTAGAGTAATAATTTTAGACTTACTTGTATCTTCAAAATATATTAGTATATCTAAAATAAAATTAAGTACTGTGTCTAAGTTTTATTGTTTCTAATTAAGCTGGTCTTTAATCTCTGAGAATACAGGGGTATTTAACCTCTTTTCTTCCCCAAGGAAGAATCCCTGTGTTTCACAGATTAAAGTTGCTTTGATTGGGGATGAAATCCCAATCAATTAAAAAGGAAATTAATGGCACATGATAAGGGTAAATTATATACCCTGTATCATGTACAAGGATATTTATTTTGACAAGAAATATAAAAAGATTGGGGGATCTGCAGGATACATTTTCAAGAATGTGATCTTAGAAAATATTATGCTCTTCTTTATCTTAATCTTAATTTTGTGAAAAAAGGTTTTTAATTTTATTTTTATTTGGATGAATCCATGGTGAACTGAACCTGGGTCATAGGATTTCATTTACCAGTAAGGCAAGCCTTAACTGTTAGACTGGAGCAGTCATTATTTTGCTCTACATCTTAAATATTTATAAGTAGAATAAAATAATAAAATAAAATAAATAAAAATAAAAATAATTAAAATATCAATTTTTTTGCAGTTTTCAGACATGAAATATTTCTGGAGGCTGACACTCACCACCTCTAAAAATCAAAATTTCTCTTCAAGAGGAATTTTGTTCTCTCTTTGAGGCCCTAAATTTTCCAACTAAGGTATCAGACTTTTCTATTTGATCTTGCTCTAACCATAAGTCTTTATCTGCACTAGTGTTTTTAAACCTCACCAAATATAGTCTTTTGTCTGGACCATTTTTTCTTACAATCTTTTGATTCAAAATTTTAGATGGTGTTTTCACATCATCTTCTACAAATGGTGGAATTATGACTTTAACAGTTGAGCTTGTTTCCTTACTATTAGAAACATATTTCTTAACCAAGGAGATTGGAAAAACAGGATGTTTTCTATCAAAACCCTCTGTTAATTTGACCTCCACCGAATTTTTACCATGAAACTTTAGAACAAGAAAAGGTCCTACAAATGAACCCTTCAATTTTCTGTTACCCCCTAAATTATTGAAATTAATAGTTGATACAAGGACCATATCTCCCACTTTAATATTATGGTCTTTATGTTTCCTGTCCCACTTCTCTTTGTTATATTGAACAGATTGATTCCCACATTGTGATGCAAATAATTCTGATTTTGCCATCATTTCCTTAAAACAATCTGAAGTGGGATGTATTTCTATGGATTTACTGAGAAGTAAATCCTTTGGCATGTGAGGTATCCAACCTCTTTCCAATTCAAATGGAGAAATTTTAGTTGTTGAATGGGTACTCGAGTTATAAGCAAACTCCAAAGCTGGTAATAATGTTACCCAATCATGTGTATACCCATCACTATCTTTAAATTCTAGACCAAAGGCACAATATCTTCTTATCATATCCTCAAGTGTTTGAATCATTCTTTCTGCTAAACCATCTGTTTGAGGGTGGTATGCAGTAGAAAAGGAAAATTTAGTTCCCAATAATTCAAAAAGATGTTGCCAAAATTCAGAAGTGAGTTTAGGATCCCTATCATTAATTATAACCCTTGGGCAACCAACATCACTAATGATATTATTCCAAAAAATTAAAGCTATTTCCATAGCTGTATTATCTTTGTAACATGTTAAAAATCTGGCTCTCTCTTAGAAAACCTGTCAACTACTACAAGCACACAATTAAAGTTTTCTTTTCCACCAGGTGGTAAACGTTTCACAAAGTCCATGTTAATGGTTTCCCATCTATTTTTGGGTTCTTCAATTTCTTGAAGCAATCCAAACCTTTTGCCAGTAGCTTTATTTGCTTTCTGGAAAGCATCAAATGATTCACAGTACAAAGAGACTTCATTCCTCCAGTTTGGCCACCAGAAATTGATTTGATTCTATCAATAGTCCTTTCCTTGGAAATGTGTCCTGATGTAACATTACTGTGGCACTCTGCAAGGATGGTGTCTTTATGGCTTTGCTGCATCAACACCAAGGCACAATGGTGCTCAAACCTGTGATAAATCAGACCATCTAACAAAACAAATCTCCCTTCATAAAAGTGTTTCTTCCAGGGTTGTTCTAATTTTTCAACCATGCTTTTTTCATTAAACTTAGAGTGAAGAATTTGTTTTAATAGAGCTGTGTTATTATTCTCATCAGAAGATTTTTCAATGGGATCCCAAAAGGAGGATGACAAATGATGAATGCTGATGGCCATGATTGGGAGATCCCTTTCAATATTTTCTGGATCCCATGCTGGGTTAGAATTATCATTGGGAAAAGCCCATCTGGACAATCCATCAGCATTTTTATGAATTATACCTTCTCTATGAATTATAGTCATAGATCCTCTCCATTCTTGTATGGCTATTTGCCATCTAAGCATATGTCTGTTTGTAGTTTTAATATTAAGAAGTGATTTTAGAGCTGTACAGTCTGTAATCACTTCAAATTGGCATCCATCCAAATAATAATATAGCTTATCTAAAGCCCAGACTAAACACAAACATTCCAATTGAGAGGCACCATATTTCCTTTCAGATTCTTTAAGTTGTCTGGAGATAAAGCATATGGGTCCTTCTGTAGGTTTATCATTTACTATTTGAATTTGATGCAAGGAAGCACCAATTCCTTCCATACAAGCATCAACATACAACTTGAAGGGTTTTTCTGGGTCAGGATGAAACAAAAGAGGTGCTGTAGTAAGGGCTTTCTTAATATCTAAGTAAGATTTGACTCTTTCGACAGTCATTTCAAAAACTACATTTGGACTACAAATCTTATACAAGCTTGAAGCCATCAGATTCAAGTCTTTGATATGCAGTCTATAATAACTAGCAAATCCTAAAAAGCTTTTTACCTCTTTCAGATTTTGTGGAATTGGTTTCAGTAATACTGCTGCTACTCTATTCTGATCTATCCCCAATGATAGGCCAGTTACTACATGTCCTAAAGCCTTAAGCTCCTCAAAAGCAAATTGACATTTAGACAAGTATATTTTCATATTCATATCAATGATTTTTTGTAAAACAATTTTAAGCTTAACCAAATGGTCTTCCCAGGTGGAAGTAAAAATAATTATATCAGCAATATATATGATTAACCATTGTTCAGATAATTCTTGGTGGAACTCTGAATCCATCATTCTCTGAAAATGAGAGGGTGCATTTTTAATGCCAAAGGGCATCCTTAAGTACTCATATACACCTAAATGGCACACTATCCTCAAATACTCTACTACTAGGATGAACTACATTTTGATGAAAACCTTTCAAAACATCCATGCGAGTTATGAATTTGGATTTGTGTAATTTAGTCAGTGATTCAATAATTCTGGGCATAGGATATCTATCAGGGGTAGTGTAGGAATTCAAAGCTCTGAAATCTCCTACAAGTCTAGATTCATTATTATGCCAGGCTATTACTACAGGAGTAGTTATGTCTACATTTTCATTGGCCCCTAACTTTCTCAATATACCCAATTTCAGTAAATCAGCAATGTGTTCTCCCAAAGCTTCTCTGCTTCTGGGAATGGCAGGGTAAGGGGGTCTGCTCAGAGCTGGTGGATATGGTTTGTCTATGGTGAAACTGATTTTTAAATAATAACCCTTAACAGCACCAAATGGTTAATCTACTGTAGAAATGGCTAAACTTTGCTCAAAGAGTAAATCAATCAGATTAGATTTCTGGGATAGTGTCAAATTTGAATTAATTTTATATTCTTGAAGAAGTTCTTCACAGAATATCTTTTTGGAATCAAAATTTGCATGGATGCCACTATCAATATTATTGATATAAAAATGTCTGGTGCAGTCATCTTTAACTGTAAAGCACCTCTCAGGATAATATGATAATGATATTTTGTGGTGATCTAAATAATCACTTCCTAAAATAAAGTACCTAGAATGAACATTCTTGGCTATTAAGAATTGGACCAAAAATTTGTGTTGGTGGAAGTTAAATTCTAAATCAATTAACCCTTCATTCTCTAGAATATTGCTACAGCTACTCAATCTCAATGTAGATTTAATGGCTGTTTTCTTTTTTTTCCAATCAGGGATTATAGATCTCAAATACTTACTTCCTACAACAGATTTGTAAGAACCACTGTCTAGTAGTACCTTACAATTTTTATTGCCACAAGACATTTTAACAAAATTACTCTTTCCATCTATGAGTGGGGAAATAGCCTCTACACAATTAGTATGACTGATTATTTGATGAGCTTCATCTAATTCTTCTTCACTGATATCATCATCAGTGTATTCACAATCATCTTCATCTAATACATTAACTTTCTTGGAACATTGCCTGGAGGTGTGTCCACTTCTACCACAAGTATAGCAAGTAATGTCATTATCTTTAGGTTTATTTTTATCTTTTCCTTTATTGGGCAACTTCTTATCCTTAGACATATATTCACCACCTTGTTTATTAGAAGAAATATAATTCTTTCTTCTACCTAAGCTGGTTTCATCAACAATGTCTTGCAAAATATTGATTAGGCTTCCAATGTCTTCATCAGTATTTTTCATACTAGTTTTAATTGCATATGCAATTTCACTGTCCATCTGTGACAATATTTTAAAATTCAGCATTTCTTGAGTGATATGTGGTTCTATTCATTTAAGTCTTTTATATTTTTTGGTAACCCAATATGAGACAGAGCTCTGTCCAGGGAAAAATTTGTCTTTATTAAAAGCATGTTGAACTTTTCTTTTCCAATTGGAATTACCAAATTTATTATTAATGGCTTCTTTCCACCAGTCCCAAGACTGCCTTCCAGAATTTTGGCGGGTACTTCTATACCATTCATCTGCTACACCCTTAAACAAGCTTCCAAGTCTACTGGTAATTAAGCTGTCAGTTAAATTGGAATCATTCTTAAGAGTGTCAATCCACTCCATAAATTCCACATGATCATATTCACCTTCACCTTTGAATGTAGCCCAATCACTAATCTTAGGTAAGCCTTGTAAAATTTGTTTTTGGATTTCTTTATCCATATCAATGGGTGAATTGATTGTTCCTTCGTGATTAAAGGGTGCAACTTTATTATCAAACACTTCCTCTTTTAATTTTGGCATGATACATACATTTTTGAACATGACAAACATGTCATCAAATTTTTTATTTAGTCTTTCCTCTAATTCCACAATTTTATTGCAAAAATTAGTTTCTAAATGTTGAGAATTGTCAATAATGTCATTTATTTGATTCAGAATTTCAGTTTTAGGTTGGGAAACTTCAGAAATTAGTTGTAAATTTTGAAACAATTTCTCTAAATCATTAGAATTTTCTAAAAATTTAAACTTATCAATTAACTTCTGAATTACTGATTCTACCTCAGTTATTCTTTGATGTAAACCCACTGTGTTAGGAGGAACCCAGTTTTTATTGTTGTAACAATTCTTATCAACATGGGAAATTCCCATCACATTTTCAAATTTTTCAATAAAATCAAAAAAGTCTTTTTTAGATATATAATTATTTATGATATTATCTAAATAATTTCTTTCCAGATATAATTTGTCTGTTGAAGAATTTGACACAATATCTTTAATAGTATTTAAAACAACATTAATAGTATCAAAAGATTTATTATGATCTTGATACGTAATATTAAAATTATTCAACAAAACATTTAATTTTTGGTCAATTTTTTCTAGATCCTAAGATTTATCTGAGTGAAAAGAATTTGGAGAAGAAAAAGAAATATTTTTGTCTTTTTGTTTTTCATTATCATCAATTTTTTCTATATTTTTCATAAATTTTTCTGGATTAGAAGGAAAAATGACATTTTCTTCACAATCAATCAAATCAGTATGTTTGAAAGGGAATATTCTTGAAGAAGTAGACGGTACTAACTCTATGCCAGTAGTAGTAACAGGAACAGGCATCATTGTGCTCTGTTTTGTCTTTCCCTTCTTTGATTGTAAAGGGTTTGGTAGCCTCCCTGTAGGCTGGCATTATCCAAAATAGTTCGCCGTAAATTTGGTCCCTTTTGGACCTCCTCCTGAGAGGAAGCTGGCGGCGCTGGGGAAGGGTCTGATGGACCTTCTCTACCAGGATAGGCGCCTGGCGCTGGCGTCTCCGTCGAGCCTATTGGCCCGTTCCGCCTGTTTCTCTGCGATAAATCTTGAGGAGTGGGTGGGCGCTGTTGCGTTTTCCTCTGAAAGGTTGGCAGAGCCTGTTCTTGAGCCGGTAAGTTGTCTACTACCTGGATTTCTTCGGCAGCATGGGCTGGAAGATCATTCTGTGATGCTTCTAGCTCCCTGGCTTCGCAACGGAGGCGTCATTGCCTCTTGTTTTCCTCTACAGCGTCCCAACGCCAGGTAAAGTAGCATCTAGGCCTATTAATCTTACCAGTGCCTCCTGCGTGTTGGCCGCTTGGATCAAGAATATCTCCAGGTACTGGGGATATCTTCTAGAGACAGCTCCTTGATATTCCCTCCAGTTTACCAAGTGAGTTTCTGCTAAGATTTGAATCTGAGGATTCCACATAGTCGCTTTCTCTCTCACCAAGGGTGGGAGAAGCTCTGGCGCTTTGCTGGAGACTAAAAACATTATCCATGTTATCAAATTAGATAAATGAGATTATTTTAAAGATATTTTGATATATTTTTGTAAAAAGAAAATTTAATTTCTTACCCCAGGTGTTATTCACAGAGTTAATATCAGTTGCAGACTCGTGAACAGATGGTTCTCTGATTGTTTGGAGAATTTGGTTCACAGTAGCTAAATCTAATGGATTACTGGGAGGATCTGTACCAATTGGACTCCCAACGTGATTAGAGGCGTTATCTACAGTAGCAGGTACTTCAGTAGACACTAAAAGTTGTTATAATTATGAAAAACTCAGTTAGAATACTGTTGCACCTTTATTTGAGAAGATAAGCTTACTCTTTAAGAATTGCTATTTTAATGATTTTTAAGACAAAAAATTTGAAAAACTAGTTTCGGAGAGAAAAACTAGTTATGTGGGCTATCAAAAGATGCGGGCCATTTTGCTGATTACTTTAAACCTAACTATATTGATATTGTAGAGGTGTTGGAGTTTTTTATTTGAAAAAAACATAAAATGAGAAAATTTATCAGTTTGTATACTTCTGATATATCTAGTAAGCTGAAATTTTTTATTTTAACTCCATTGATTCCAATTAGATGAAATCTATAAGGGTTTATCAATTGAGTTATAGAAGAAAAAATAAGGGAGAATTTTCTAACCTGCAATAAAATATTTTCTGATTTTTAGATATAACTATTTTTATAAAAGTTTTTTACCTACTAAAGTTAATCAGAAGTTTTAAATAGTTAGTATAGATATAGAATATATATTCCTTTTTTAGTTTTTGATTAGAAATAAAATTTTCTCTTAAAGATTTAGTTTTTACTAGATTGGAGAAAAAACAATAGAATATTTTTATTTTTTCTGTTAAAAATATAAAAAAATGCTTCAAGTAAACTAGAGAAGCAACCCTTTAAACTAGTCTTGGTTAATTCCTTAGGTTCAAAGGATAAAAAATTTTAAATAAATTTTTTAGTGAGAAATCTCAGGAAAAAATTAATTTTCCCGATGAGGCCCCCAAGTGTGAGCTGGGTGTGCTTTTTACTACTTATCTCTACTGCCTCTAGGCCGTGATAAGTAGTACACAAATCTAAAGAAGTTATAAATATTGTTATAACTTCTGGATACTCTTAAACAGAGTGTCTTCACGCTATGTAGCAGAGCTCCAGTCCTATATTTAAGAGGAGAGGTTAGAGGTAAAAACCTTCTAAGCTGAGTTTCAAGGGCACAGTCCTTCTAATATTTTAGAAGGAGAAGAGAGCCCAGTAAGTTAGTTAAATTAGAGTAATAATTTTAGACTTACTTGTATCTTCAAAATATATTAGTATATCTAAAATAAAATTAAGTACTGTGTCTAAGTTTTATTGTTTCTAATTAAGCTGGTCTTTAATCTCTGAGAATACAGGGGTATTTAACCTCTTTTCTTCCCCAAGGAAGAATCCCTGTATTTCACGGATTAAAGTTGCTTTGATTGGGGATGCAATCCAAATCAATTAAAAAGGAAACTAATGGCACATGATAAGGGTAAATTATATACCCTGTATCATGTGCAAGGATATTTATTTTGACAAGAAAGATAAAAAGATTGGGGGATCTGCAGGATACATTTTCAAGAATGTGATCTTAGAAAATATTATGCGCTTCTTTATCTTAATCTTAATTTTGTGAAAAAAGGTTTTTAATTTTATTTTTATTTGGATGAATCCATGGTGAACTGAACCTGGGTCATAGGATTTCATTTACCAGTAAGGCAAGCCTTAACTGTTAGACTGGAGAGGTTATTATTTTGCTCTACATCTTAAATATTCATAACTAAAATAGAATAATAAAATAAAATAATTAAAAATAATTAAAATATAAAACTTTTTGCAGTTTTCAGACATGAAATATTTCTGGAGGCTGACATTGGTTTCCAAGCCAATTCAAACCCCCTGACATGTTGTTCAGGGGTTAAGCTTGTTCTTCTTTCTATTCATTCTGCTGTTTTCAGATTGAAATAAGAAAGTTGGTGCTTCATCATTTTCTCCCTTCTCCACAAGCCACCAACTCTCCACCCTCAATACTCCTCATTCCCATCCATAAATTCACACAAAAATCAAGCATCATGGATACTGAGAATTTATTGTTTGCAAGGCAGAAAATTCATACACATCCAGTGTCCAGGAAATTTTGAGCCATTCAGGTCTTAGTTCAATTCAAATTATTGATTCCTTCCTCTAAGTACCTGCTCATTGAAGAGCTTTATCCGGGGCTAAATCTTTGCATTCTTAGTCATTCAAGGAGACCACCGCTCTCAAATTAGAAAAGGCAAAAAGATCGCTTGAAGAAGCAAGACTTTGGCCCTCATCTCAAACGACCTCAACTTCAGAGAATACATATGCAATCATTGGACCTACTTAACCACCATCATCCACTCCTTCAATGTTAATCTTACCCAATAATCTTGCTGATTATCAATTCAAACTCAATCAAGAGTGTGAGACTAACTTGGATGGAAAATCCCAAGAAAGAATGAATTGAAAAAAATGAGAAAGGAACTTCTTGTTTTCTTCTGTTTTACTTTATGTTTTATTTAATGAATTGTAATGAAATAAAATCAATTATATCATGTTGATTTTGTAATCATTAAGATTCTAAACAAGAAACCAGGAAAAAGAAAGAAGGAAATGAAAAAAATTCAACTTTCAAGGTGAAGAAGCATCTAGTCATGAAAGAAAAAATGCCCAGATGGAATTTCTTTTCCTTCTTTTTTGTTCTTTCCCATTTGATTTCCTTTTTTTGTTTCTTCCACGAGTAAATTATAATTTCTGTTGGTGTAGATATATTTTTTGATTTTATATATAGACCCCAAAAATTGAAAGAAAGTAAGAAAATAGATATGTTGAAAGCCATGGCCAATGCTCACTTTGGTCAAGGTTCTAGATCATAATATTTTGCAATGAGTGGATAAATCAGTTTTTTTGTTTTCTTTTATTTACTGGGATTTCTTATGTCTATATTGATCAAATTTATAAAAACTTAAACAGCCAGTTTTTTTCACTTAAATATATATTCTACTTGAATTTGATCAACCTTATTTTTCCAATAGTGTGAAATTTTGATTTTGAATGAACTTGGCTTGAGTGAGAGGGGTGACTTGATTTAATGGTAGGCCCAGAGACACTGGATGGTACAGAACTGGAAGTAGAAGGTTACAGAGTTAATTTTGACACAGTAATAGGTGATGTGAGACTTATGAATTAAAGCTAGTGAGAATAAAAGTTTCTTTGGCTGTTGAAGCCAATCTTTTTTTATTAGTCTTTGCTGGGGTGGCCAAGGAAGAAATTAAACAGCCAGTTTTTTTCACTTAAATATATATTCTACTTGAATTTGATCAACCTTATTTTTCCAATAGTGTGAAATTTTGATTTTGAATGAACTTGGCTTGAGTGAGAGGGGTGACTTGATTTAATGGTAGGCCCAGAGACACTGGATGGTACAGAACTGGAAGTAGAAGGTTACAGAGTTAATTTTGACACAGTAATAGGTGATGTGAGACTTATGAATTAAAGCTAGTGAGAATAAAAGTTTCTTTGGCTGTTGAAGCCAATCTTTTTTTATTAGTCTGAAAGAAAGAAAGAAAGAAAGAAAGAAAGAAAGAAAGAAAGAAAGAAAGAAAGAAAGAAAGAAAGAAAGAAAGTTGTCTGGTTGTTTTGTCCCCCGGTAAATTCAAGGCAGTTTTTTTGCCAAAAGGGGGTAATTCCCACAGAATTACCGTTTTTTGGCCTAAAATCTGCCATTACCCGGCAATAGTTGTGTTTTTTAGCCATTACACGGCAATTGCCGTGTACATGTCTTATTCTTACACGGCAATTGCCATGTGGTGGCTAAAACAAAATGAAGAAAAGTAAAAGATAAAAAAAGATAAAGAACTTTCTTTTATTTTTATTCTTTTCTTTATTTTTTTATTTATCTTTTCTTTAATTTTTCTTTATCTTTTTTTTTCCTTTTTTTTAGCCACCACACGGCAATTGGGATTGCCGTTGCAGAAAGATTATCTGGTGTCCG
>KN360975.1:9775-26036 GCA_000785685.1 Uromyces viciae-fabae | reverse complement strand
CTAGACTAAGAACCCCAAACAAGTTGGCCCTTTCTTACTCCCTCGCGCTTCCGCAGTTTCTCTCCCTAAGAGTCTAGGTCAACAATTTTCCCTTTTTCTGATAAACCAATTTTCCCGCAAGTGTAATGTTCTGTAATAACCGAATGTAAAAGATGTCTGTTCTAAATGTAATGGTAGTATCCTAATGTAATGTAACAATAATAATCCCCTCTTTACCACTCTCAATCCCTCCCTTCCAATCCCGCACCCTGTTCCCCCGATACCTCCCTATTCCCCTTTGTGTACCCCCCGGTTTCCGTCTCCGCAGCTGTTTTCCCCAATCACCAATCCTGTGTCCGCCTTACTCCCGGAACCCTTACTGCCGACCGACGCCACCCTACTTCTTGCAGCCCACCGGTTCGGATCGTTACCCGCTGAACGATTATCCTGAGGCGACTAACTTTGCAGATACTTTCCATCTTTTCCAAAGCTATTTGATCAGCTTGCACGATGCTTTCCACTGCTCCGCATACCTCTCCACCTTCGCCACCACTACCCAACACAAATATAAATTCCACAGAGTTAGCGCAGCGTAGCCATAGTGTATTTTAGCTAACACTGCAGTTAGTTTTGGTTTTTTTTTTTTTGACTTTTTAAGCTAACAGCTAACAAAATTTCAGATTTTTTTTTTTTTTGTAGCGCAGCCTAGTGTTAGCCTTTTTTTTATGAAGTCAAGCTAACGCTAACAGGATTTCCTAAATTTTGAATTTTTTTAAGCTAACAGCTAACAAGATTTGGGATTTTTCTTGTTAGCGCAGCCTAGCGTTAGCTTTTTTTTTTTAAATCAAGCTAACGCTAACAGGATTTCCAAAATTATCTAGCTAACGCTAACAGGATTTCCCAAATTTTCTAAATATAAATGAAATTGAGATTGATCAGTGAGAGTAATTTTTATGATTACAATTATTGGTCTCTGAAGAACAAGCACAATAACAAAAAATCAAGAAATCTACTATTCATTAAATGTTTTTTATGCCTTGAATTATTCAAATCATAGTCCAAGGATTGTTGTCAAGCCAAGATCAAATGAATTTAAATTTAAATAAAAAATAAAAATGAAAATAAGAGGATTTCAATTTATTTTTTTGTAATTTTTTAATTTTTTAATTTTTTTGGTTTTTTGATTTTATTATTGTTTTTTTTTGTTTTCATGTTTTTTTAAAAAATTTTGAATTATTATTTAGTTTTATTGTATTTTTTAGTTTGATTTTTTTTTTTAAATTATTCAATTTGTGTGGATTAAATATAGGCAGACAGATTCAGTTTAGATGTCTTCCTACATATAATCAAGACAAAAATTGAAATCCTCCAATTTTTATTTTTACTTTTTATTTAAATTCATTTTGACCTTGGCTTGAGAACAATCCTCAGGCTATTATGTAAATAAGTGTAATCATACAAAAAAATTGATAAATAGTAGATTTCTTGATTCTTTGTTATTGTTATCATTCTTCAGGGACCAATAATTGTAGTCATAAAAATTGCTCTCACTGATCAATCTCAATTTATTTATTTTTTAATATTTAACTAATATTTAACTATATTTTATTGTTTATTTTTAATTTAAGTTTATATAATCTTGGCTTGAAAAAAATCCTTGGACTATGATTTGAATAATTTTAGTCATGAAAAAAATTTGAAAAATAGTAGATTTGTTGAGTTTTTGTTATTGTTATTGTTCTTCAAAGACCATTTCGTTACAGTTATGCTTTTTTTTTTTTTTAAATGAAATGTGTTAATTGTTACGCTGAAAATTTTTTATACATGTATGTTTGGGAAATAATAAAAAAAAAAAAAAACTTTACCGCTGCATGTAACTGTAATGGCCCAGTCTTGATTGCAGTGTAGTGGTTTTTTTTTATTTCAGCGTAGCAGTTTTTTTAATTGCAGCACAGCGCAGCTTGAGATTTTAGCTTCAAATTTATGAAGCTACGCTGCATTTGGGCTGAAATTTTTGTTAGCAGAGGAACAGCTGCGCTAACATGCCACCCAAGCTGGACAGATTTGGTGCTAACACTACAGTGGTTTTGAGAGAATTTTTTCCTGCTACGCTGAAGAATACTTGAAGCCCTTCAAAATTTAGCTAACGCTGCAGTGCTCTTGGACTGAATAATCTGACGCTGTGCTAACAAAAATGGGTCAAAAAGTGTAGCCTAGCGCAGCGACCCACTGTTGATAGAATTGAAATGTCAGAGATGTTTTTATTTTACATCTTTGGAAGATGTCTGCAATTTTTTTTTTTTTTGAGCTAAAAGGTTCAGAGGGTGCTGTGAGACTCCAAAAGCGGCTAGAGAATTTAAGCCCTAATGGCAGAATGTAGAAAGGGATGCATGAGTAAGGACTCTGCGTTTCTTAATTACAAGATCTAACTGATGGAAAAATTTGTCTCAGAATAAACAGAGGGAAAAGCTACACATGATTTATAGTAAGAAGTTTCAAGTTTTAGAGGTTGTTTCCAGCATTCAGATTGGGTTGTGAAAAATAAAAGTAATAAGGAACAGCAGGATAGCTTTGAGAGAAAGGATGTTAGTCAAGTCCCTTTTTGGCTCTTTATGAAAGGTAAATAATGTGAGAAATAGCTACACACTGAGGGGTTCAATGAGTGTTAAGTATTTATTTCTTGGTAAGTATGGAGGTATTATTAGTATTTTGGGGGGATGTCCAGTTAAACTTGGATATTATAGATGGTTCAGTTATTTTTCTGATGAATCAGATTATGATCAAATGGGGGAAAAAATTGAGAAGACAACTTTTTATGGAGTAAAATGGGTTGAAAAACAGGGTAAAACTAAACAGGGATGCCAGAAGTTTTTACAGTGCACAAACAAAGTAACAGTACTGGTGAATTTTCCTTATCTCCTTCCAGGAATATGTCTAAGCCTCTGTATGAAAAATTTGACAATATAATGATTTAAGAGGCTTCTGTAACATGTGTCAGCTATGTGTGAAATCCTGTGGTAGTAGACTATGTACAGTAATGATGTAAATAACCTCCTATCTTTGACTTGTAATATTTTATGTGAGTTGAGATGTATTATACAATTATAGCTAATCTTTTAGTCCATAATATGTATTCTTGAACTTTTTTTTATGTTGTGAAATTATTCTAAGTAACTTTTATAAGTTTTCTGTCTTGAGGAGCTCTTAAACTAGTGGAGTTATTGATATACCTTTGGCAATTGACTAGGGGTTAATTTAGGGGTAGAATTCATTTCTTAAAAAAAAGTAAGGATTTACTGCTCTTTTAACGCAAAATAATAAACATTTTATTGGGTTCAATTCAGAATACCACAATGCTCATGAGGCGGGGAAGAACATTGGCCATATTGGGCCCAGAAGCATTTTTCACAAATGCTCAAAGAAAAATAGAAAATGTGAAATTTTATTAATTCCTAATATTTCAAATGATTTTTCCACAAATATAATTGCATCTATGTTTAATGGTTTATTCTGTTACCTCATTTTATCTGTTATAAAGAAAATTAGCTGGCAAAAATAATTATCAAAATCAGCTGCAATTTTTTGGGTGCTCAGAAGATGCTGGAGATATTTTCAGCATGCTTGAAATTCAAACAAGAACATGGTGTAAGATAGGAAAAAATGGTGCACACAAGCTTAGCATTGAATTTTTTGCAGGGTCAAAAGGTGATGCAATTGCAAAAATTATATGAGGGATGCGTGATACTTCTCCAATAAAGTTCTTATCACCCAGTCCAATAGGTTCAATCATATGTGAAAAAATTCCACAAGCATTCCTCAGTATAATTTTTTCAGGTATGCTTTATTGTGTCATGATTTTTCTTCTTTTTGAGCTCTAAAGCCCTGGAAGTGAATGAAGGATTGCGCTTCCAAGTGCTCGATTTTATACAATTGTGAAATTGGCTCTAAGATGCTTACCTAAGGCCCACTGGGTTTAGTTCCTTTTTGTTGAAATCCTCATTTTAGACCCAGAAATGTTTTGGGAGTGTACATACTCCAATTCAAAAAATTTCAAATTATCCGACTTCAAGTCTTTTTCACTTTTCTTCATTTCAATTTCTTTTCATTAATTTAATTCTCTATTACTCAAGTTCATAAGGATAAAAGAAAACAAAACACTATCTGGTAATGTGATTCAATATTTAAAGAAGTTAACTAAAACATCAACTTATTTAAAACTTATTTAAAATTCTCAACAGTCGAGAAAACCCTTTCTTAAATTCAAATTCATTTTTTTGAATAAATTACCCAAGTCTCAAATCAGTAAGAATCTAAATTTAAACTCAGACAAAAAACAACAATTCTAATCTCATTGTAAAAACAACAATTCCTAATCTCATTGTTTTCACAGTTCTGCGTTTCTATTCCTCATTTATACTTCCTCATTATTATATTTAGTGAAGTAGTAAATAAACTAGTCCTGTTGGTATTTTCACACTCTTAAGAATCTCATGTTTATCTTTCTTTTGTCATACTCAAAAACTTACTCTAATTTTTTAAATGAAATAAACAGCTGGTTTGGTGTCTAGGCAATCTCATTTCTTTCACTCTTTTCATAGGGTGTCTGCCCAAGATTTGGAGCCTGGTGCACCTTATAATTCCTTAAGTTCAGGGTTTTGTAACCTAGACTTGATAATAGGAAAAGTAATGAGTGTGAACCATGAAAGTGACAGGTTCCCAAAGTGTCATAGGAAATCGTAAAAATATAAAATAATGTAAAAATGAAGATAAAAAATAATTAAATAAAGGGGGATGGTTTTTTGCACCGCCCAAATCCTGCCTCGCACCGCCTTTTGACCATGGTGCAATGTTGCCAGCAGAAAAGTGCACACCACCTTTTTTCGATTATTTTTCAAGGCCACAAAAAAATCATAAAAAAAATTAAACTAGACAAAAATGATCCTCGACACATGGCGGATTTTTCTGTCTTTTTAATTCTTCCAAAATTTGAAAATTGCGGATTTTGACACGCACCCTTCCCCGTACCACCTTTTTTCCCCCTGATTCCACACCACAAAATTTTTTTTTTGAAAAAACTGATAGACTGATCATTTTCAAAATAATCAAAGTATTTTATCAAGCAAAAAAAATTGAAAAATATTCTTTTTGGATTTTTTTTTTTTTTTTTTGCACTCATGTTTTTTTCTCAAATTCTGGATTTTCTCATGAATTAAGGCTCATAATTTCAAGTGTGGACAATTTAAAATTTATTAAGAATAAATTTGACTATAATCTAGCAAAAATAAGGCTATATACAAGAATTCCACTAATTAATCAATATCAATTATATTTATATTTCTTCTGGGGCGCTTAGCTTTCATCCGTTTCATATAAGCTTTCAAATTCTTCTGAATCTTCTTTACCCATGGTTTTGCTTCTTTCCTAGCATGGTATTTCCAGATCGCATCAAGTTTGGGGAAGGGTAGAGGAGTGGAGCTGGTCTTGAACTGGAATTTGGTGATATGGCACATTCCATCAAGATAAAGGAGACAGATGGGTGGATCATCAGTAGGAGGATGAAACAAAGGGATATAAGTTGCTGCTCCTTCTTTTGCCAATAGTACTACTGGTCTCCTGTAAGTATCAGCCAAGAGAAATCCACAGGTGGGGAAATGCATCCAGTACTTGACTTCACAGGGTCCAGAAAGATGATTTAAGCGGTCCTTCAAAGTTGCCTAATTTTTACCCCAGATAATTTTGATAAAATCTTCATCTTGATAAATTCAATTTTCTGATTCCACTTCTAAGATAATATCCTTGTGAATATCCATCCATTAATAAGTAGACCTACCCATACTTACTGCAGATTCCCTGAAGCCACAATTGCCATCAGCCGACACATTTGTAACTGTTTCAATGAAAGGAATAACTTCAACACATCCAATGCACTGTTTAAAACCAAACTAAAAGTTTGTAGAATTTAGTGAGCAGCTAATCAAGAATCACATCCAATGCACTGTTTAAAACCAAACTAAAAGTTTGTAGAATTTAGTGAGCAGCTAATCAAGAATAAAAAAAATTGAAATACTTACATCTTCAACAGGAACATCCTTAACTTCCCTGCACATCTCAAATGAACATTAACTGTAAAAGGTGGAAATTCTTTCATCTTCCTCATTGTCTTGGTGGGACCACCTAAATTTTTTTATCTTCTCATCGTAAATTTCTTCCAATTACCTTTTCTGCAATACCCTTCCAGACCTCTGAACAAAACAGGAAAGAAAAAAGGTCTTAATACCAAATAAAAAAAGGAAACAGGGATTAAACTTACTGTCTTCATTGGATCCACATCCACAAAATCTTCTGGAAGCTCCGCCTCAGAGCTTGAGCTTGTTTCCCAATCCTGATGAAAATGAAATTTTAATAATGGAAGATATATCTGAAAAGATTAAATCACTTACCACCTCTGCCTTCAAAGTTTTTTTACCTTTTCTTTTCACCACTGGACTCTTTTTATCTTTCTTTTGTGGCCTACCTCTTTTTCTTTTTGGAACCACAAATTCAAATGCAGAAGGGTCCCTTTTAGTTGAAGTTGTTGATTTGTGAGAGTTTTCCATCATTTTATTGAGGGAGCCTTTGGTTTGTCCTTTGAAGCGCTCATTGGGATCTGGTTTTGGTTCTTGAATTACTCTAAGTTCATATTAACCTTCAAAAATCTTGCTGATCTGAGTCAAATAATAATGTTGTTCACCAGGTTCGAAAGATTGGGATTGTTTGAAAAGCTCCCCAAGATATACTTCTTCATTTTTCTCTTTGATTGGTACTTCATCTTCTTGCTGAATATCTTCATTGTCATTTGAGATCACCTTAGAAAAACAACAAAGAAAAATAGTTAAAATTGAAAATTAAATTAAAAAAAAAATAGTTAAAATAGAATTGAGAGGCAAATATAAAACTAACCATTTGCTTGACATGCCATGTGGGTGAAATTATTCCAATTGAAACGTTTTGTTTTTCACTTTATATTCATTAAATTGATGGAGACATGGAATACCCATTGAGGTTGAATAATTGCAGCTGATACATGTGGTTGATTTATCTTTTGAGCTGGAATGAGAATGAATAACTTTGAGGGAAAAATGAGATATTAATCCGGAGAGATTTTCTACACAAGCAGGAAGTTCTTGGAGTAACTTTAAAGATTTTTGAGAGGCTTCCAAGTGGTTTTCATTGATTTTAATGGAAATAGAATGAAATATTTGTCTAACTACTGCAGAAAAAGTTCCAGCTGATGTGTTGATAAATTTTTTAATGTAAGAGTGCAGGCCTTCTATTCTTGATGTGCTTGTGTTTCCAAATTGAGGATATTTATTACATAAATAAGCTACAAATTTTTGTTTTTCTGGGAGCCATTTTTCAATCAAATATTCAGAGGTGGGGATATTCCAGACAAGAGAGAGTTGGGAGAAATTGTGTTGATAAATTGAAGGAGATTCTGATTCCAAAAGCAAATTCCAATGTTTGGTGAATTTATTCCATTCTTCCTCAGATTTGAAATGTTTTCTGCACTTCTGTAAAATATTTTTCATTATGTGCCATCTACAGAGAAGGTGTTGAGTTTCAGGATAAATATCTTTGATTTAATTAATAAGCACTTGTTCTCTGTCTGTAATGATATATTTTGGTTTCTGATTATTAAGAAGAGAAAGAGGGTGTTCAAGTGCCCAAGAGTAATCATCAACTTTTTCACCAGAAAGAAAACAAAAGCCAACAGAAAAAGATTTATTGTAGTTATTAATTCCAGAAATATGCATCAATGGCATTCTAAATTTGTTTGTCTTGTAGGTGCAATCAATAAGAAAGGTGTTTGGAAATTCAAGAGCTAATCCAATGGATTCAGGGTGGGAAATCCAGAGGGAATAAATCTGGCCATCTTTGTTTTGAATGGAGTAGTTGAAATTAAAATTACAAAGCTCATGAATAAGAGCTTCAATGGGGGTTCTACCAGCTAAATTAACTTTTTTGAATTCTTTTCTTTGATTGTATATGTTTTGGAATGAAATGTGGGAGGGGGCTTGTGAATCTTGTAGTATGATATTTTTAATATTTAAAGGTTTTAATCCAGCATCAGTATTTTTTTTTATTACATCCTTTTGATCTGCAGAAATATGGCAATTGACGGGGTGTTGAGCTGCTTTGAAGGAGGGAGGATGATTGTGAGTTGCAGAAATAATGTTAAGGTTCCAAGCACCTTGCTTTTTATAGAAATTCCCAGACAATTTCAAAGGACATTCTATACAGATTCAGTTTGATAAATATTTCAACTTTGAATTTCAATGATTAAAAAAGAAAAAAAAGAATTTTAAAAACAGGGATTAGATGAAAGTTTTTGGTCCAGTTTGAGTGTTTAGAGCAATTAATGAGTTGTTTAAGAGCAGTTTTGGAGTTTTGAGTTGCTTGGAAGCGATTAAAAAAAAAAAAAATCCGTCGGAGTTGCCCAGGGGGTCTGGAGCAACTTTCCGACAGCTCAGAACCCAACAAAAAAAAAAAAAACCAGTGCAGGGCAGGAAAAGGCGGTGTGTGCTTTCCCGTCTGCAATGTCGCACGGCGGTAAAAAGGTGGTGAAAACTGTCCCCCAAATAAAATATATAAGATATGAATGAAAATACATAAAATGAAAATACATAAAATAAATCTATTTAGTAAAGAAATATAAGATGCAATAAGAAAATAAAATAAGAATAGGAGAAAATAAAGTGAGATGACAAAGTAAGAATAAAAAAATTTTAAAGTTCAGTAAATAATAAATAAGATGAAAACAAATATAAAATGGATAAACTAAAAAGTAGAAGAAAATAAAACAAGTAGAAATGAAACAAACAAACGATGTTTTTGTAAAATATATAACCCCAAATAATTCTGATCTAATTATTTTCTCCATTTAGTCTATATATTGTTATTATTCAGTCAAATATTTTTAGGGGACTGGTTTTGGCACCACCCAAAAACTTCCCTGCACCTCCTTTTGACTGCCAGAGGACATCCAGCTTTCTTTTTTTTTTTTCAAATATTTTTTAAAAATACTTCAAAAGGTGCTAAAATTACCAAATTGTTTTGGCATCCTTCTGAGCCCCCCTGCTACATATTCTGAGCTTTTTAGCTATAAAAAAAGGGGGTTAATATTGGCACCACCCAATCCTGGTCATGCACCGCCTTTTGGACCGCCAGGGGAAGTCACAATTTTTTTTTTTTTCAATATTTTTTAAAAATACTTTGAGACACCCTACAATTACCAAACTTTTTTGACAGCCTCCTGAGCACCCTTGCTCCACTTTCTGAGCTTTTTTGGCTCAAAAAAAAAAATAAGTACTCTTTAATTAAGGAGTACACAAAATCAAACAAAAATAAAATAGAAATACTTAATGCGGGAAATTTGGGCCAAAAGTTTTATCACAGGTATTTCAACTCTATTGGAATGTGGGATAAAAAAATTTCCCACAGGGAAGCAAAAAAAGTTGCTTTTACGTTTACTTTTTCAAAATTTTTGTGCATGCACCTGGTTTTTGCAAAAGTAAATGTAAAAGCAACTTTTTTTGCTTCCCCGTGGAAAAACATTTTATGCCACATTACAATAGGGTTGAAATACCTGTGATAAAAGTTTTGGCCCAAATTTCCCGCATTAAGTATTTTTTTATTATTTTTGTTTGATTTTGTGTACTCCTTAATTGAAGGGTACTTATATATATTTTTTCTTGAGCTAATAAGCTCAGAAAGTGGAGCAAGGGTGCTCAGGAGGCTGCCAAAAGTATTTTTAAAAAATATTTTAAAAAAAAAAAAAAGTGTGCCGTCCCCTGGCGGTCAAAAAGGCGGTGCGCGACCAGGTTTGGGCGGTGCAAATATTAATCCCCTAAAAAAAAACATTGAAGTACTCCGTATTTAGGGAGTACACTAAAATCAAATAAAAAAATGAAGAAAAATAGTTAATGGGGGAAATATGGGCTAAAAAGTTTATCACATGTATTTCCATCGTAGAACGTGGGATAAAATTTTCATCCATGGGGAAGCAAAAAAAGTTGCTTTTATGTTTACTTTTGCAAAAACTGGTGCATGTACCAAAATTTTGCCAAAGTAAATGCGTAAGTAATCTTTTTCACTTCCCCATGGATGAAAATTTGATCCCACATTCCAATAAGATTGAAATACATGTGATAAAATTTCCAGAACATATTTCCCACATTAAGTCTTTTTTTTATTCTTTTATGGATTCAGTGTACTCCCTAAATAAGGAGTACTTAAATGTTTTTTTTTGAGCTAAATAGTGCAGAATATGTAGCAGAGGGGCTCAGAAGGATGCTACAAATGCTTGGTAGTTTTAGCACATTTAGAAGTATTTTTAAAAAATATTTGAAAAAACAAACAAATTTGGACATCCTGTGGCAGTCAAGAGGAGGTACAGGGAAGTTTTTTGAGTGGTTCCCAAACCAGTCCCTATTTTTATCCTTAGAGCCAAAGGTGGGCCGCTATGCTACACTGCACTTTTTGGGTGCTACAGGGTAGCGTAGCGGCCAAAATTTTTGGCCAAAATGCCGTAGCGTTAGCGGTGTTTTTCTGCCGCTAAAGGGTAGCTCTAGCGTAGCGGAAAAACACGCCCCAGGATTTGGGGTAGCGTTAGTGGAAAAAAAAATTCCGCTACGCTAACCATTAGCGTAGCGGAAGTGCCGCTAAATTTTTTTTTGCTATCCAGTAGCGTAGTGGAACCCCGCTACGCTACGCTACGCTGGGGCTGTAGCGCCAGTAGCGACTTCCTCCATCAAAAATACATGTATCAGAATTTTTTTCAGGGTAAAAGTTAACAACATTCATTAAAAAAAAAATGTAACTGTAACAAAATGGTCACTGAAGAACAATAACAACAAAAAAAACTCAATAAATCTACTATTTATAAAAAACTTTTTCATGACTATAATTATTCAAAACATAGTCCAAGGATTGTTGTCAAGCCAAGATTACATGAGTTTAAATTGAAAATAAAAAATGAAAATTATTTAAATATTAAAAAAAAAAAAAAATTGAGATGGATCAGTGAGAGCAATTTTTATGACTAAAATTATTCTACTCCCTCTTTTGCCTCATTTTGTTCTGTTGCTTGAATTCCTTCCTCAACTTGTTCTTTGTGCTGTCATTAGTTAACTCAAGTCCCCGGATGTTAGCGTTAAAAATAGCTGGGCTGACATCTAGCGTTAGCTTAGACATGGCTAACACCGTTATCATATTACCCTGCTCCCTCTTTTGCCTCATTTTGTTCCGTTTCTTGGATTCCTTCCTCAACTTGTTTTGACTTGTTTTTTGTCCTTTCATGAGTTAAATCAAGTCCCCGGGCCGGTTTCAAGCCCAAGATCAATCATTTTGTCAATCAAGTTATTTACAAGGGAGGCAATTTGTCTTGATTATATATAGGCAGGCATCTAAATTCAATCTGTCTGGTGAAAACTTGATCCACACTGCACTATTAATTGTAAAGCCCATGGGCCATTTATGACTCATGGGCTTTACAATTAATTGTGCAGTGTGGTTCAATTTTCAACCAGACAGCTTGAATTTTGATGTCTGTCTATATATAATCAAGACAAATTTGATAAATGTTAAAAATAATACAAATAAAAAAAATAAAAATAATAATTAATAATTCAAAAATAAATAAAAAAACAGAAAATAAATAATAATTCAAAAATTAAAAAAAAAACACAAACATAAAAAAATAAAACAAAAAATAAAAAAATAAGAAACGGAACAAAATGAGGCACAAGAGGGAGCAGGGTAATATGATAACAGCGTTAGCCATGTCTAAGCTAACACTAGATTTCAGCGCAGCTATTTTTAACGCTAACATCGCTAACCAGTTGAATTTTGAAAATCCTATTAGTGTTAGCTTTTTTTTAGAAAAAAAAGCTAACGCTTCGCTGCACTAGATTTTTTTTTTTCAAAAATTTGTTAGTGGTTAGCTTAAAAAAAAAAAAAACACTAACGCTAACATCAGCGTTAGCTGAAAAAAGCTAGAGCTGCGCTAAGCTAACACTAACCACAGCGTAGCTGGACCACCGTTGTTAGAGCATATCTAATAGAGACGTGGTGGATCTGGGTCAGGGTGGCAGGGGTGGGCCACATTTCACAAGGTTTCACAAATCTTTCATGTCCTGGCCTCCAGCAGCCTTTCTATCTGCACAAGGGTCAATCAGTCTCAACCCAGCCATGCCAGAATTGAGACATAATCCTGACGTCCCTTGCGCAGATATCTTTTCATCTCCGATTCGCAAAATTTGGAAAAAAAAATCAAATTAATTTATCTTTTTTCCAACGACTTTTTTTTTCCTTAAATTTCTTTATCATTTTTTAAGATCAAATCAACCAGTGGGAGCTCTTTTGGGTACACATTTTCTTTCCTTTCTTTTTTTTTTTTTTTTCAGCAAATTGTTTTTTTTCCCATCAATTTCTCCCAAAAATGTAGGATGATGGAACCAACAGAACTCTTGACTTCATGGACAATGACGATGATCTTATTTTGGCCATGGAAGTAACCAATTATCTTCTCTCTAGCCACAAACAAAAGCCAAAATGGGGTGGATCGGCCAACCGAGTCACGATTAATTGCAACAGGCTTCAAGGAAACCAGAAACTTTTGAATGACTACCTCTCAGAGCATCCAACCTACCCTGAATACATCTTCCGCCGCCGGTTCCGCATGCAACGCTGGCTTTCTTTCAAGATTGTGGATGATCTTGAAGCTCACAATAACTACTTTAAGCAAAAAAGAGATGCCGCAGGGAGGTTAGGCTTCTCTCCTCACCAGAAAGCCACCACTGCTTTACGAATATTGGCATACGGTTATAGTGCTGATTCTGTGGATGAATACGTGCGAATGAGTGGGTTGCTTTCATTTTTTGAGTCATGATTTTTAATAATCATTTTTTTTCTTCACACTTTCTTTTTCTGATCTTTCTAGGTGAATCCACAGCACTAGAATGTTTAAAAATATTTTGCCAATCAGTCATCAAGATGTATCAAGAACGGTATCTTCGCAGCCCCAACCCAGATGATTTAGCTCAACTCCTCACCGTTGCCGAGCGTCGTGGTTTTCCCGGGATGCCTGGCTCAATTGATTGTTCACACTGGGCGTGGAAAAACTGTCCCATGGATTGGGCAGGTCAATACACTGGCAAATTGAAGTACCCAACGGTTGTCTTAGAGGTGGTTGCTGGCCACAACTTATGGATATGGCACGCCTTCTTTGGGCTGCCGGGTGCATTAAACAATATTAACGTCTTCGATCAATCAAATATCTTTACTAAACTGCTCAGTGGACAGGCTCCCGAGGTCAACTTCTGTGTTAATGGAAAGGAGTACCACTTGGGTTCATCCACCACGGCAGCACTAAAAGTTTTTGAGTTGGTTTTCAAAACCAATTTTGAGGGAAAGTAGATTTGGTCGGCAGATTGGTAGGAATGACCAATTCCGTCCCCAAAAAGTTTCAAATAACCAAAATATGTGAGGCATGGAATAATACCATTTCCATTTTCGTTTTCAGAACCAATTCCAAAACTTTTAGACCAAAAGTTGTAAAATTGGTTCTGAAAACCAAAATAGTTTTATATAATATTTACCAAAACCTTCCCCTTTCCGCAATTGGTTCCAAAAACCAAAAGGGAAACATTTTTAGAGCCAGGGTGAGAATCGATGGGATGAAGCAACCCGATGATTTTCAAATGGCTCAACCAAGAGAACATCAACGGGATGGAGGAGCGACCCAATGATTCTCAAGTGGCAGAGTCTGTTTTGCACACTCTTGGTTTAGAATCCACTTCTTGGTCGCTTCTCAACCAAGAGTGTTCAAAACAGACTCTGCCACTTTAGAATCAACCCAGCAAGAACAACTTGGTTGACCAACTTGAGACAGTCAAGCAAACCAAAGAGTCTTTGCAACAGATTGGACTTCAACCCGTTGGTTGACACTCAATAATTTTTGTCTCTGGTTACTTCTCGCTCCTCGCTTGTTCACACGTTCTATTTTTCTTTTTGCCCATTGTTTCTATTAAAATTTTCTGAGTTGAAGAAGATCTGTAGATTGGTGTCTTCTCCCTTGTTGTTTTGGTGAGTTCTTTTGTGGCTGCATTCAGAAAAAAATCTCTATAAATAGGCTACAGTTTCCTTCTGTCCTTTTTTTCATCATTTTCTGTCCTTTTTTTTCATCATTCATACAACAAACCTTATATACAAAATAGCTTCAAAAATAAAATTAACACAATTTTTCCTAGTTAACAAGTTTAACAGTGTTTATTTTTTAAGTCAAACCTGATTATTTATTTAAGTAAAAACTGAGTAGGCCAGTTTGAACCTATTCTTTACACATCTCCCTTCAACCTTCATCCTACCAATGGTATTGCCAACCCTTACTATCACCCATAATCTCTGGCTCTGTGAGCCTATCTTGTTGATGGCGGCTCCAGAGAAAATCCCCTCCAATTGGCCCCCAAACTCCTCTACATTCATGTATCTCCAACGTGCATCCACCTCTTTTCAAAGGTTCCAGGACAAAGTGACCCCCCTCCTGGACTTGACACACGATGAATTCAAAGTAGGAAGCATCCTGAACCTTCAGTACTCCCTGGGACGAGTGAATTGGATTGGACAAATCATTCATTCAAGAAGACAGACCACACGCTTCTTTGTCCTCCCCGATGAGTATGTTTTATTCCAGCGGATGATTCTTAGTTTTCCCAATGGTGCCAGGGCTGTTATACAAATAAGATGCACTCAAGAATACCGAGACGAATTGCCTGCAATTGAATCCATGGTGAGTCATGTCACTTTTTCTTCCTTATCCTTCCACTGTTAATTTTTGGGTGCCATGTTTGCTTTGTCTCTCTCATAAATCCTTCAGTCTCCCCAAGACCGAGATTTTTCATCTTTTGTCCCACGAGCCCTCAGACCCATGGATATCCCCTGATTCCGACAACATTTTGGGCTCATCTGAGTTGGAAAGCTTAGACTTAGAACACTTAGACCAACTACCAGAACAATACAGCACACCCAGTGATGTCAATGGCACCCAGGTTAACCATGCAATCTAAAATTGTTCTTTCTGATCATCCACCCCTCTTCTCTTTATCTCTTTGCACATGTCCTGCCCAATCTTGTTTTCCATTCCATCTACATAACATATATGTCTATGAAACCAATCTGAATTATATCAAAATATTGATAACATTTCTGTAAAAATTAACAACAAAAACAAATAAAAAAAATAATATATTAAAATAAAGCAAAAATAATATATTAAAATAAAGCAAAAATAATAAATAAATATACAACAAAAGTCGGATTTTTGTTTTATATTTTTTTTTCTTGAAACATAAAAAGTTTTTAATAAAATCTTTAATTTAAAAGAAAATAACACTTAAAAATTAATAATAAAATAATTTTCATGTAAATCTTTAAAAGAAAATCACACTTAAAAATTAATAATAAGATAATTTTCATGTTAATAAAGAAATGATTTTTATGTTATGTTATTTCAAAATTAGAAATGAAATTATCAAGATTAAATAAAAAATAAAATTAAAATAAAATAAAATAAAAATAAAATAAAAATAGGGGTCGTTTTTCGCACCGCCCAAAACCTGTTGCGCACCACCTTTTGACGTCAGGAGGCCATCTGGCCTTTTTTGATTTTTTTAAAAATGTTTTAAAAATACTTCTAGGCGTTTTAGAGTTACCAAACTTTTTTGCCAGAATCCTGAACCCCCCTACTTTATATTCTGAGCTATTGAGCTCAAAAAAAAAAAATATTTTATTTTTAGGGGGTCGTTTTTCGCACCGCCCAAAACCTGTCATGCACCGCTTTTTGACGTCAGGAGGCCGTCTGGCCTTTTTTGTTTTTTTCAAAAACGTTTTAAAATTACTTCTAGGCGTCCTAGAGTTACCAAACTTTTTTCCCAGCATCCTGAACCCCCCTACTTCATATTCTGAGCTATTTAGCTCAAAAAAAAAAATAGAAGTACTCCATATTTAGGGAGTACACAAAATCAAATAAAAAATAAAAAAAAATGGTTAATGCGGGAAATATGGCCCAAAACTTTTATCACATGTATTTCCACCCCATTGGAATATGGGATAAAAAAATATCCTACGGGGAAGCAAAAAAAGTAGGTTTTATGTTTACTTTTGCAAAAAGTGGGGCATGTACCAAAATTTTGCCAAAGTAAACGTAAAACCTACTTTTTTTGCTTCCCCGTGGAAAATTTTTTTC
>KN360974.1:14766-44696 GCA_000785685.1 Uromyces viciae-fabae | reverse complement strand
AATAAAAATAAAAATCAAGATAAAAATAAAAAGCTTATTGTAGCTTTTGATTTTTATTTTTATTTTTCTTTTCTTCTTTATTTTATTTCAGTTTAATTTTTTATTTTTATTTGTCTTTTTTATTTTTATCCTTATTTTTATTTGTCTTTTTATTTTATCTTTGTTTTTGTTTTATCTTTCATCTTATTCTTATTCTTATTTTTATTTTTATCTTTCTTTTTCTTTTTTTTATTTTTATTTTTTAAAAGTGCAATTTGATTTTGGTTGACAACCATCTGTAGTATGGCTGGCAACCCTCTGCAGTATGGTTGGCAACCCTCTGCAGTATGTTTGGTGACCATACTGTATTATGGCCGGCAACCATACTGCAGATGGTTGGCGACCCTCTGCCATATGGTTGGCAACCATCTGCAGTATGGTTGCCAACCATCTGCAGTATGGTTGCCAACCATCTGCAGTATGGTTGCCAACCATCTGCAGTATGGTTGCCGACCATACTAAATAACATAAACAAATAAAAAGTAAAAAATAAAAAAAAGAAAGATAAAAAGAAAAAGAAAAATCAAAGTAAAAGTCAAAATAAAAGTAAAAATATAATAAAAGAAACGCAGAAAGAAAAAGAAAGATAAAAATAAGAATAAAAATAAAAATAAAAATAAAAATAAAAATAAAAATAAAAATAAGAATAAAAATAAAAATAAACATAAAAAGCAGAGGAAAAAGTAAAATTACAAAGGAAAAGAAAAAGAAAAATCAAGATAAGAATAAAAGGCTTATTGTAGCTTTTAATTTTATTATTTCTTTTTCTTTTCTTATTTATTTTATTTCATTTTTATTTGTCTTTTTTATTTTCATTTTTATTTTTTCAATTTTGATTTTATTTTTCATCTTATTTATCTGTTTATTTATTAATTTATTTATTTATTTTTTCTTTTATTTTAGTTATTATTTTTTCATTTTATTTTTTAATTTTTTTCTTTTTTCATTTTCTTTTTTTTAAAGCGCAATTTGATTTTGGTTGAAAACCATCTGCAGTATGATTGGAGACCGTACTGCAGAGGGTTGCAACCCAGAGCAAAATACCTGATTTTCTTTCATTTGTTCAATTGACCACACAAGCAAAAAAAATGGAACCATCCATGAAAAAAAAAAAAGAAATGAAACCAACAAGAAGGAGATGAAAGTAATGAGAGCAGCCAGATAAAGAGAAGTGAGAAATCAAGAAAAAAATCATAAAAAAAAAAAAGAAGGAAAAAAACAAAGACCATAGAAAATAGCAAAAAATCTAACTAAAAAAAGGCCATCATGAATTGCTAGAAACAAAAAAAATTAATTTCACTGTGCAAATTCAATCACCTTAAAAAAAATGAATTTTTTTGAAATTTTCTAAAGATTGAATAACATCAATATGGTTTCCAACCATACTGAAGATGGTTTCCGACCTTCTGCAGTATGGTTGCCAAATGTTGTGCTTCTTTTATTTCTATTCTTTCAATATCAGACTAAGGATTGGGTGTTCATTACTCAAATGGTGATCAAGTTTCAATATCAAAACTTGTGTGGTGCACAGGTTGTGACTTGGGATTCACCTTGACCACCTTTTTGAATATAGGGAAAGGGTTTAAATTCAGAATTTTATTTCACCCAAAAAATTTCTTACTTTCCTGAAAGAATTATTGGTCTGTTTTTGATAAATGAAATCATGAAGTATGATCTTTGGATTTACTCTATAACTTTGTTTCAAATATAAATTCAATCAAAACTTTCATTGTGTTAAAAGAAAATTACCTTGCAGGGTTCATGTGCTACGTCATACATCTGAAAGATAGAGCTAAGTTACACCTGAGTTATAACAGAGATATACATGAGATATTGAATGCCAACTGCATGCAGTTGGCAGCCTTTTTTTTGTGGTGATAGTTCTGATTAATTTGTAAAATTGGAATTTTTTGAATGATTGGTTTGGTTTGTTTGACTGAAATATGGTCCTCATGAGTTGAAAGATTTGATTTTGCTGAACGTAAAATTATGAATTCAGAGGGAGATCTGTGAAAGCAATTGTGATGTTTCTTAACTGGTTGGAATTGAATCCATCAAATGATCCTTTTTTAAAATTTTGAGTACATTCATGATAAGTGGAAACAGTCTTTGTGTTTGGAGAAAAGACTATCTCATACCTTTCTTAAGAACCTCATGCACTGGACAGGATGACTGACAAAATGGATGCAAATCAATGCAAAGTGCATGCTTTTGAACGGCCCCATGAACCATACCCAAGAAGGACTTGTAGGGCTTGAGACCTGGAGTACTTCCCCAGCATGAGTCAAGATGTGGACAAAAATAGTAATTAGTTGAAGATTTCATAGATTTATTGTGCAAAAGAATTTTGGTGATGAGAGTTGTCAGCCTGCTACAATGTTGAGCATGCCAGCATGAGCAACATTTAATATAAAAATACTAAAAGAAATAAAGTAAGTAAAAATAATAAAATGACACAAAAAGAAAGAAATAAAGAAAACATAAATTGCTCCCTTTTAGAGTAAGAAAAAGTTAATTATTATTACATTTTTGAATTTCTTGGGTAAAAATAACCTTAGTCACTCAGCAGGAGTACTAATGAAAAATTACTCCTTCTATCTTAAAAATAGATAAATATATCTTTTAGATAGAAATAAGAGGAAACCCTTTTTGCCTTAAGAGATAGGACGTTAGAAACACTATGTGTATGGACTAAGCACCAAAAAAGCATAAAAAATAGGTGTGGTGTATAGTTTAAGAGATAAGTACATAATTGTGTTGAAATGTCTAAATGCCAAATGGCGCGGATGCTGACATAATCCAATTTATGAGAAAAAGAAGTGGCCTTTTAATTGGCTTACATAATCTCAAGTTTCAATCCACGCGGGCCTGAATGGGCCAAAAAGTTGAAAAAATACTTAAATAATAATAATCCCATAATACTATTAAAAATAGACATAATCATGGAAACAATAATGTCCCAAGGAATATTCTATTTTTCCCATGGGATTGAGAATATAAATATATTATAAAAAATATATAAAATCTATTTTAAATAAAATTGAATGGAAATAAAGAATTTCCAATATTTACTAAACTACAAATAATCCACGGTAGTTAGTAAAAATCATAATTTCTCATGCAGAAAATTTATTTCAAATCTGAATCTATAGAAAGCAAGAACAGATGACGCTTTATTCAGGATAAATCACACGTCATCATACCTTGTGTCAAACAAAATTCATATTGCCCACAGAATTCAATAAAATGACAATATAAATACCTGTCATTATAATGAATTCAAAATTACAAATCCATCATAAATTCTATTACAAAGTTATTGGAAATATATATAGAATTCAAGCTAGGACGGAGATAAACTTGAAATAAAAATTTCATCATGAGAATTCTTTTTAATAAAAAGTTCTCATGCCCACAGAATCTGTCAAAAATAGCGGAAACACTTACAATACCCATGAGACATTTAAACTTACTCTTAGAGCGCCCCAAGAGGATCCCAAACAATATAAAAGGACCCATCATCATCCAGTTACAATATATTTATACATTACTTAAGCCTAAATCATATAGACTTTGAAGTATCTTAACACCTGTAACTCACTTATTTGATCTCAACCAACTCTTCACTACTCCATCTGCCTGCTCTAGCCACTCAGGACGACCAGTTGCTCTCTCTCTAGAGGATATATAGGTAGCAAGTACCCTATTTCCTCTTTTACTCTATTAACTAGTTGAAACATACTAGTATATTGGGCATTAAATCACCCCTGTAATAAGGGTAAAACTTTAAGGTATCATTTCAATCAGCAAAATAAAGAAACAAAAATAAGGAACAAATAAAAGAAAAATAAAGAAAAACAAGAAACAAAATAAAGAAATAAATAAGGGTATTGTTCTACCTTTAAGGACAAGATCCAAGAATAAAAATAATAGAACTAGACTGAGTTGGTGAAATGATTTTGCTGATTGGTATGTGAGACTAATAATAAAAAGTGTTTTGAAGGTGAGTATGATAAAATAAAAATATAATAAGATGAAAAATAAACTAGAATAAAAAATAAAAAATAAAAAATAAAAATAAAATAAAAAATACCAAAGCTGATGTATTTGATTATAATTTTAATATTTAGATCTGAATATAAGAATTATAAAAATCTGGAGGAGACTGAATAAAATAAATGAGGTTAATGTGTTGTGAATTTTGATGATGAGTGAGTTGAAATAAATAAATACCAAAGTCTTCTGTCCAGTTCACAAAGACCTTCTTATGATTGTATCAGAAATAAAAGATGAAAAAAAAAAATTTAAGTGTGTGAAAATTTTCTAAGTCTACGTTGCTAAACCCCTAATTTTAATTTTAAGACCCCTGGCAAATTGACTAAATAATTTTCAAAATAATACAAAGTTAACACCCTGCACTGCAGGCCCCAAATATATAAGGGCATTCAAAACACCCCTGCAACGCAGGCCCCTTGATTTAACCCAGCAGGGCATTAAAAACACCCCAGAGGCTCTGGCCCCTGCTTTAAAAAAATATTTTAAATATTAATAAAATAAATATTTTTACTTCATATAATTATTTCAAAAAATAATTAAACCAAACCTAATACCAAACTAAATCTTGCACCCTTTATAGCTAGAAGGATCACTCCTTGGCATTACAGAGGCTGACAAGAGTGGGATGGGGATGAGGCTGAATATACAAGTGACAATACTTTTAAGTGATAATAAGTCAATCCATTGAATCTATTATCTAGCTATTTCAAAAATTTGTTTTTAGGCTCAGTAATATATACTGATTCCCAAAAATGTTCACTTAAGCTAAGGAGAAGCTCTTTGTGAGGCTATGTAGCTAACTAGTGTACCTTTAATGCCTTTATTAGGCCGTGGTACACTAGACACAATTAAAAATATAATAAATAAATTTATTATATTATTTGAGAGTATTTAAATAATATAAATATTATTTAAACGGTGCTTATTATCCACGGAGAATGTCTTCACTGAATGCTTGGAAAGCCTACCAAACTGGGGAGCCCCTTTTATCAGCAGGGGAGGTAGATGGGGCAGAACCTAACTAGCTTAAACTGTCTATTCAATCAAAACTTGTATAACAAGTTTAATTGATAGATTATTATTTGTTTTACATGGCCCAGCCCTCTTATTGATAAGAGGGGAGTTCAGCCGGAGTAGGGGAGCTATGAAATAATAAATTAGAATGGTACTGCAAGTCAGAGAAGTGTTTTTACCTGCAGGGTTATGTGACTGGAAGTAATTATATTCTATATTTTTATTATTTGAATGAGTTCTGAAGTTTAAGGGCGGAGTATGGAGGTGGTATGTATACCTTTTACTCCTATACCCTGTCATTTTTCAGAGGTACCTGAGTTCTGAGTGAAACTCTTGATGATGACATCATTTTTTCACAAGTTGAAAATTATAATGTAATCTTTCACAATTATTGGAACATAGTTATCAAGGTAAATTATTTACCTTGATATAAATCAATTTATGAAAATTAATCTTCCAATGAAAGAAGATTGATTCAAGATAAATTACTTATATACATAATTTACCTTGATATATTTTGTTCATGAAAATTAATTTTCCAATTAAGGAAGATTAAAAAAGGTTAATTTTTATCTTTGTAAATTGAAAATTATTTTCTATTTACAAATATAACTTTTGAATTAGAATAGTAAAGACTTTTTTATGATTGAAGGGGGAGTTGAACCTGGGGTCATAGAATAGAATAACCATGAAGGCTTTTTCTTAACTTCTATTGTGAAGCACAGTTGTATTAACTCTCCATTTTAATATTTTTATAAAAATGAAATATAAAAGTTAAAAATAAAAAATAAAAAATAAAATAAGATAAAAAATAAAATAAAGAATATTTCTATTTTCAGCTTCTCTGGACTATGTTGATAGTCTCAGATGTTGACACTTGCCACCCCAATTGAAGAAAACTTGCATTTTCTATATCCTTGGCCTCTAGCCATAAATCATTATCAGCCATCTTATTTTTAAACCTGACTAGGTATTATAGTCTGCAATATTTCCCCTCTTTTCTGATGATTTTCTCTTACACAATTTTATGAGTTTCATTGTTGTCATTTTAATTAAGAGGAGGAACAATCACAACTGGTTTTTTTCTTAATGGAAATTTTTCTGTAGTATCTATGTATTTTTGAACCAAAGATATAGGGAAAGTATGGTGTTTCCTATCAAATCCCTCAGTTAAAACAACTTCAACTGCATTTTTGCCATGAAATTTCTTAACCAGAAAGGGTCCCAAAAAGGAGTCTTTTAGCTTTCTGGGACCTCCCAAGTTTGTAAAATTCATTGTAGAAATTAATACCATGTCCCCTTCTTGGATATCATGGTCTTTGTAGGTTTTATCCCATTTTTATTTGTTGTACTGAACTGCTTCATCTACACATTTACTAGCATACAGTTCACATTTGATCATCATTTGTTGATAACAATCTGATGTTGGGTGTATTTCAAAAGACTTACTTAATAAAGCATCTTTTAAAATATATGGTATCCAACCTCTTTCCAGTTCAAAAGGTGGCATCTTGATTGTAGAATGCTTACTTGAGTTATAAGCATATTCCAAAGCTGGAAGCAGAGTTACCCATTCATGTGTGTAACCATCATTATCTTTGAACCCAAGACCATAAGCACAATATCTTCTTATCATGTCTTCCAATTTCTGGATCATTCTTTCAGCCAAACCATCTTTTTGAGGGTAGTAGGCTGTTGAAAAGGAGAGCTTTGTACCCAAAAGTTCAAAAAGATTTTTCCAGAATTCAGATGTGAATTTTGGATCCCTATCACTTATAATTACATGTGGACACCCCACATCACTGATTATATTATTCCAGAAAATCAAAGCTATTTGCATAGCAGAAATCTTCATAACAGGGAAAAAAATCTGGCTCTTTTTGAAAACCTGTCAAGAACTACTAAAACAGCATTAAAACTTTCTTTACCTCCAGGTGGAAGTGCTGTAACAAAATCCATATTAATAACCTCCCACCTATTTTTGGGTTCATCTATCTTTTGTAGAAGACCAAATCTTTTACCTGTTGCTTTATTTGATTTCTGGCGCCTTTCACATGACTCACAATATGAAGTAACACTGTCAGCCCAAACTGGCCACCAGGCTACATTTTTCACTCTTTCCAGAGTTCTGTTGAAATTTAAGACTTAAAATATTTTTGATTTTTTAAGATAATTTTTATTTGTTTTTTTTTTTTATTAATTTATGAGAATAAGAACTCGTGATGAAGGAAAAAAGGGCAAGGAGGATGGGTATCTCACTTGGGTTGGCTCAAAGTGTTTTTGGATTTTTAAGAGAAGAACCAATAATTTTATTTATCACTGACAACAGCAGTTTAAATAGAATAAAAAAATAATAAGCCCCCTGAACAGCATTTCAGGGGTTTAAAATCGTTCTAACAAGAATGACAAGTTAAGAGAAAAATTATTAAACACTAGAGATATCCTACTACTACGTTAACAATATTTCACACTATAAAATGGAACATTAGTTCATTTTATTTAACTCCCAAATAATAAAGATAAAATAAAAATATATATAAAAAATATTTCTCATGAAGAATGTTGACTACTGATGATTAAGTTTCAATGACTACGTGACACATACTACTGCAACTTTGAGCTGGTAGCTTTTTACAGAGAGTCTCTATTGCCTAGAAGGCCGTGACTAACTGTACACAAGTCTTCAATATTTATGATTAAGTTATAAATATTGGATACTCTGTTTAAGAGTGTCTTCACGTCAATGACGGAGCTCCTTCTTTTTTATAAAAGGAGGGGTTGGTGGTAAAAACCTATCCAAGCCTTATTTTTTGGGCACTGTCCTTCTAGTTTTGATTAGAAGGAGGGGTGAGCCCAGTAAGTGAGATTATAAATAAGAAATAACTGATTAACCTACTTGATGCTTCGAAATATTAAGATATTTAAAAGTATATTTAAGTATTTATGTTAATTTATATTATTTTTATTTATTGCTGATTTTTAGAATGAGAGGAAACAAGTGTATTTATACTCTCATCTTCCCCAAGGGAAAATTGAGCTTGTTTTCACGCTGTCTCTAAAATTTGTTTTGTTGGGGAAAAATCCCAACTAATATAAGGATAATTATTGTAAATGATAAGGGTAAATTATCCACCCTTATCATGTGTAATAATTATGAAAAAATAAATCCACAAATTGTGTGGTATTTTCAGGATACAAGGATATATTTTCAAGAAGGTAATTCTTGAAAATAATATCCGTATTTTTTATGTATTTATTAATTTATATAAAAAGTTTTTATTATTTTATTTTTATTTATGACTCCAAGTGGTTTGAACCTGGGTCAGAACAAGGATATTCTCAAGAGGCTCTGTTTAACTGCTAGGTTAAAGTGAATGTTGACAACTCCACAATTTTAATCAATTTGTATAACACAAAACAAAATTATAAATAATAAAACATTTAATTATTAAACAAAACAAATTAAAATATATAAATATATAAAATATAAAATGTAAAATATTATTTGCAGAATTCAGACATATCTTGATTAATATGTCTGGAGGCTGACAGCAACTATTATCTATTTTTCAATATTTTATTTTTCTTCTAATTCTTTTATTATTATTTTTTAACTAATTTACCTTGAAATAAAAAATATTTTAATTTAAAAATAACTTGGCATAATTGTAAGAATATTGAGGGGTCATGAGGACCAAATTCCAGCAAGTTCTTTCTGTGGACATATGTCCAGAAAACAAATTATCATGACAATCTGCCAATAAAATATTTGTGGGTTCATCACTTATTAGTACAATTACACAGACATGTTTATATCTGTGATAAATTAGATCATCAAGAAGAAAAAATCTTCCTTCATGGAATTCTTTTTTCCATGGGTCCTCTAATTTCTCTATTAGAGGTTCATGTTCTTGATGCTTAGATTTCAAGATTTCTTGAATTAATAACATATTTTTATTCATTTCATAACTATTCTTTACCAATTCCCAAAAATGGGAAGACATTTCATGGACACTAATTGCCATGACTGGTAAATCTCTTTCCAAATCTTCTGGATCCCATGCAGGTTTAGATTGATTGTTGGGCAATGCCCATCTAGACAGACCTGGATTATTCCTTCTCTATGAACAATAGTCATGGATTGTCTCCATTCATGTATTGCTATTTGCCACCTCAGCATATGTCTGTTAGGTGTTTTCATATTTAGCAAAGATTTTAATGCAGTGCAATCTGTAATGACTTCAAATTGAAAGCCATCCAATTAGTAATACAATTTGTCTAAAGCCCAAACCAGACATAGACATTATGATTGGGATGCCCCATATTTTCTCTCACTGTCTTTTAGTTGTCTGGAAATAAAACAAATTGGGCCTTTAACAGGTTTATCTTCAATGATTTGAACTTTATGAAGTGCAGCTACAATTCCTTCCATTCAGGCATCCACATATAGTTTAAATGGTTTCTTTGAGTCTGGATTGAACAGCAATGGAGCTGTAGTAAGTGCATTTTTAATATCATTGTAAGATTTAACTCTTTCACTGGTCATTTCAAATACCCCATTTGGACTACAAATCTTGGAAAGACTGGAGGCCATTAGATTGAAATCTTTAATATGAAGTCTATAGTAACTGGTAAAACCTAGAAAACTTTGCACTTCTTTACCATTTTGTGGAATTGATTTGAGTAGTACTGCTGCTAAGCTAATCTATGTTGATCAGTTCCTAGAGACAATCCATTAACTATATGGCCCAGTGCTTTCAACTCTTGAAATCCAAATTGACATTTGGACAAAGAAATCTTCATGTTCATATTAATTACTTGATTCAAAATCGATTTCAACTTGGACAAATTTTCATCCCAATTTTCAGTAAAAATAATTATATCATCAATATAAATTATTAACCATTGTTGGGACAATTCCTCATCAAATTCTGAATCCATCAGACGTTGAAAATGTGAAGGAGAATTTTTTATTCCAAATGGCATTCTTAAATATTCATAAACACGTAAATGACATACAATCCTCAAATATTGCCTGCTATTTGGGTGTACCACGTTTTGGTGAAAACCTTAGAGAACATCCATACAATTAACGTATTTTGATCTGGGTCATTTTTTCAAGGATTCAATAATTTGAGGCATTGGATACCTGCCAGGTGTTGTATAGGAATTTAATGCTCTAAAATCTCCTACAACCCTGGATTTATTATTATGCCAAGCTATTATTACAGGAGTAGTAATGTCTGCATTTTCATTTTCTCCTACTTTACGTAAAATTCTCATTTTCAATAAAGAATTTATGTGCTCTTCCAAAGCTTCTCTGCTTCTAGGACTAGCTGGGTAGGGAGCTTTTCTCAAAGCAGGAGGATAACGTTTATCTATGGTAAGACTTATTTCAAGGTCATGATTGTTTATCTCTCCAAAAGGTTCATCAGTAGTTGCAAAGGCTAACTTGCACTCATAAAGAACATTTATTAAGTTTTCTTTTTCTTTTGATGTTCAAGTCTCATTAATTTTAGCAATTTCCAATACTTCTTCTGAAAAAATAATTTTGTTATCAACATTAACACTTATTTCACTACTAAAGTCATTATGATAACAATGTTTTTCTTCATTATTTCCTATTGTGAAACATCTGTAAGCATATTCTAATAAAGAAATTTTATAGTGATTCAAATAGTCACCACCTAAAACAAAATATTCTTAATGAACATTTATCCCTACAACAAACTTTACCAAAAATGTAAAATTTTTGAAAGTTAACTTAACTTTTACTATGCCCTGCCAATCTAGGGGACTATTTCAGGAACTTAATTTCAGTGAGGGTTGCTTTTTAAGTAAATTTTCTTTCCAATTTGAACAAATTGTGGAAAGGAATTTTGCTCCTACTACTGATTTATAAGCTCCACTATCAAGCAAAACTTTACAGTTCTTATCTCCACACATCATGGACACAAATTTACTTCTTCCTTTAATCAATTCTGTTTTAGAATTAATCTGTTGTACAGAACCTATAATGTTCTCATCTTCATCTGGTTCCTCACTGCCAGAGGAACTTTCTTTTTCAGAATTCTCTTCTTCCACAGCATTAACTTTCTTAGTACAGTTTCTAGAAGTGTTTCCTTCTTTTCCACATGTATAAAATTCAATTTTAGCAGGGCTCTTGGACTTATCTTTTTTGTTCCTATCAGGAACTTTGGAAACTTCTGTGGAGGTGTTCTTATATAATTTTTATTCCTTCCTAAGGAGGTTTCATCTACTATATCTTGTAGGATATTGATTAAACTGTCTATATCATCTGTAGTATTTTTCATTGCAGTTTTTACTGCATAAGCCACTTCTCCTTCCATTTTGGAGAGAAGTTTAAAATTTAAAGTTTCCTGATCAATCATGGGTTCCACAGATTTCAATCTTTTATATTTTTTAGTAACCCATGAAGCCACTGATGATTGACCAGGTACAAATTTGTCTTTTAAGAAAGCATTCTGCCCTTTCCTTCTCCAATTTGGATTACCAAATTTTTCTCATATGGCTCTTTTCCACCAATCCCAAGATTGGGTGCCACTAGTTAACCTAACACTTCTGTACCATTCAGAGGCTATCAATCCAATCAATAAATTCTATGTGGTCATTTTCACCTTCACCACAAAAGGTGACCCAATCAGACAATTTGGGGAGCCCTTGAAGAATTTGTTTTTGTACTTCTAAATCCAATAAGACTGGAACAGAAGAAGCTTTATTAAAAATAATCTCTTGTGTATAATTTAAAAGAGATTCTGTTTCTATTTCTTTAGTTTTAATTTATTCATTGGTTTATAGTCTGATAAATTATTTATGACTTGTTCAATTTTTGATGAAGGTTTTAAAATATCCATTTTATTTTCTTTTCATTCCATGAATTCTTTCAATTGTTTTTTAATGATCTTCTCAAAAACATCAATTCTAGAATTTAAATTTGTTTCCAAATTTAAACTGTGGCCAATTAAGTCTTGTAGTGGTTTGTCTTATTTTTCTTGACTTAAAGAATTACACAAACCCTCACGTAATTTTAATTTTCCCATGACATCAGAAAAAGTATTCTTTTCTAGTTTATAAATATTTATAGTCTTTTCTACTTCATCTAACCTTTTATGAAAACTTTGTTCATTGGACTAAAGCAATTTATGAGAAGTGCTTGCTTTGTTTGAAGCCTTTTCTGTTCCCATTATCTTATGGGAATTCTCAAAAAATAAATTGAAATGCTCTTGTTTCAAAAAATTTGCATCATCAAAATATGATTCAAAAGATTCAAGTCCTTTTTTAATTTCATCAAAAAAAGAATTTACATTATTTATTGTTCTTACTAAATCATCAAAACAGTTTTCAGAAAACTGCCAAAAAAGATACTAGATCTTGTCTTACTTGGTCTACTTTATTTTTTATTAATTCTTTAAAAATAGAAACTTTGATTTTAGAATCTAATTTTTTTTTTCTGTTGAGCAATGAACTGTTGCTTTTGACGGTGTTCTCTGCGAGCGTTGAGAACATGTTGATACCCTGCTTGTAGGTTTCTCAAATTCCTCATTAGCTCCGCCATACAGAGATCCCTCTCTGATTTCTTTTTGTAAGGTTTGAAACATTGGCTCAAAGGTTGGCTCTGGGACATTGTAGGCATCTTCAAGGTGGATGCTACTGGTTGAGACATTGTCTTTGGCGCCGGTTTTGGAATCATTATCTTTTTGGATAGATTGATCTGCTCTTGATGCAACGGATCTGCTTTTTCCATTTCTACCTCGGAAGTGTCCCCTACTATCTCTGGGGATAGGGGGGTGCTTTTCTTTTTTATTTTGATCCCTCATAGGGATTCTAAACGGTGTTGGTTCTCCGCTATAGCATCCCACCCATTTGTTATTGCTAAGAGGGATTCTTTCCCTATCAATTTGAATAGCCCTCAATGTGTTGAGAGAGCTTGGTTGAGGAATTGGAGTTCCAGCTTGTTTTTCTTGGAAGTAGCCTCCCGGTATTCTTCCCAATTGAGGAGATGATTCTCTGCCAATACTCTTATAGACTCGGACCAGTTCTTTGCTTTCCTCTCCACTTCTAAGGGGATAATGTTGGCACACTCTGGACTTTACTATTAGACATGTTAAAAGAATCTGATTTTAGTTTTTCTCTTCTTAAAAAAAAACAAAGTTTTTAAATAAAGAAATAAAAACACAAGAAATCCTTACTGGGTTCTCTTATTTTTCCTACAGGAGACTTTATATCTGTAGCAGAACTATGAGCTGAGGGACTAGCCGCAAAATCAGAAACCCCTAAGATACAATTGGCTTTACGGTCTACCTTCCCTTACGTAGCTAATCTAGGTTTTAGAGCTAGTTTAGATCTTTTATTGCCAAAAAACTGGTTGATACTGGTTTGACGAGATGACACTAAAACTTACTCCAATTGTATGAGTAAATTTGAAAAGAAAAAATGTAAATAGAAGTACTTAATAATTGATTAGTATGGTTTTTATCTATTGTTATTTTTAAATAAGATGATTTTTAAGTATTTCAATGATTTTCGAGTTTTTGCGTATTAAGCTGGTTTTCCTAGAAAACAAGTTTACAAAAAACCGAAATCAATATAAAATATATGAAAATGAAGGCTGTGATGAGCTAGAAACTACGGATAGAAAATATTCAATCAAAAAATAAATCTTCAAGTTTTTTTTTGTAGATTTTATAGTTTTTTGCGGATTGAGTTATAATTTTTTATGATTTTGATAGATTTCTATGAAAAAAAATTATCGATTTGAAGTTTAAGATGTAGCCTTTAAACTAATATATTTTTTGGTGTTAGTGTATGAGTAACAAAAAATTTGTTAAACTTTTAAAATCGACAGATCCCAGGATTTTACTATTTCATGGCCAGACCCCCAAGTGTGAGGCTGTATAGCTAAATAGTGTATCTCTAATGCCTTTATTAGGCTGTGGTACACTAGACACAATTAAAAATATAATAAATAAATTTATTATATTATTTGAGAGTATTTAAATAATATAAATATTATTCAAATGGTGCTTATTATCTACGGAGAATGTCTTCACCCAATGCTTGGCAAGCCTACCAAACTGGGGAGCCCCTTTTATCAGCAGGGGAGGTAGATGGGGCAGAACCTAACTAGCTTAAACTGTCTATTCAATCAAAACTTGTATAACAAGTTTAATTGATTTTTTATTACATGGCCCAGCCCTCTTATTGATAAGAGGGGAGTTCAGCCGGAGTAGGGGAGCTATGAAATAATAAATTAGAATGGCACTGCAAGTCAGAGAAGTGTTTTTCCCTGCAGGGTTATGTGACTGGAAGTAATTATATTCTATATTTTTATTATTTGAATGAGTTCTGAAGTTTAAGGGCGGAGTATGAAGGGGGTATTTATACCTTTTACTCCCAAACTCTGTCATTTTTCAGAGGTACCTGAGTTCTGAGTGAAACTCTTGATGATGACATCATTTTTTCACAAGTTGAAAATTATGATGTAATCTTTCACAATTATTGGACCATAGTTATCAAGGTAAATTATTTACCTTGATACAAATCAATTTATGAAAATTAATCTTCCAATGAAAGAAGATTAATTCAAGATAAATTACTTATATACATAATTTACCTTGATATATTTTGTTTATGAAAATTAATTTTCCAATTGAGGAAGATTAAAAAATTTTAATTTTTATCTTTGTAAATTGAAAATTATTTTCTATTTACAAATATAATTTTTTAATTAGAATAGTAAATACTTTTTTATGATCTAAGGGGGAGTTGAACCTGGCACCATCAGAAAAAATAGAGAAACCAAGGTGAGTTGCTTTCACAGGAACAAAGGGGTCCCTTTGTTCTTGCCAAAGCAACTCACCGTGGTTGCTCTATTTTTTCTGGTGGTGTGGGCTCTTAGAATAGAATAACCATGAAGGCTTTTTCTTAACTTCTATTCTCACCCCGCGCAAGCGGGTGATGAAAGTTAGTTTTTGTTGTGCCGAAAAAAACCTTAACACTCGGTCCCCACGTTTCTCAGCTGCTGAAAGGCCTTTCATCACCTGTCCCAGATTTCCTCCCCTGCTTGGCAAACATCAAACCCATTCTCAGCACATTGACATAACCACACCACCTCAACATCAACACAACCTCAGATCCACCGCAATGTACAAGATAGGAGATCTGTGACTCTTCACAGTGCTCCGAGAACACTTTCATTAATGAGGACCAGAAGTATCAGATTAACTTTTAAGTCATCTTACTCATTCCAGACTTTTCCAATACACTCATACTTCTTCCATCCTCCTTTGAATTTTCACACTTCTCAAGTTGTCTATTGTCGCTAAGCTGGCTTTTTTTTTGCATCTGTATTGATTTTAATGATAATGAATTGTCTTACTGGGAGGCTATTCACTTATTTGTTGAAGTGCTTGGTACACCTTCTATTGTTTTCTTTTTCAAAATCAGATTGATATGTCTCTTTTGTTTAATCAATTTTTTTATATTCCAAACAAAAAAAAAATCAATGGTGACTAAGTAGATAAAATTTTCGGTAATTGTGTGAATTAGATTTGGTTTTCCAATTCCATAGAGCTTTATATTCAACCTTGGATCAAGTTTTCTTAGCTGGAAAAATTCAAGAAGATTTTAAATTAGTCATCTTAGAACAATTAGATTGTTTAGCAAGAATAATTCAATTATTTAGAAAGAACAATCAGATTATTTAGCGAGAACAAGTAGATTATTTAGCAAAACTTGGTGAGTTCTTCACAGCTCTTTTTCTCTCTTATGCATATATTCACATATATTCTCTTAATCACAAAGACTATTCTTATTTTTTTGTTGTGGTATGTCACAAGTTTCATGTTTTTTTTGTTTTTTTTTTTAAATAGCAAGAAAGGAAAAAGAGCATGAAGTATTTTTATCCGCTTAATGTTGGTTTGAGGTTTGAATCACAAAACCTATTTAAAATCCAAGATTTTTATAATATCTTATTGAAATAAAAATAGGTACTTGAGATGAAACTTACTGTTGATGATACACAATGACACCTATTGGCGGTTGGGAAAAATGACATGAGCTTGGTGTAAAGAGTAAAAAGAGGGACAGAAAAATAAAAGGATGAAATTGAAACTATTAAATTGACCATGGATAGGTACTATTAAGATGGTTATGCCCGCCTTGACTCCTCCTTGGAAAGCTTTCAGTCCTGATTTCCAGTTTATATCAATGTCAGATTATTTAAGAAAACAAAAGGAATTGAGTACAAGCAAAAAAGGAAAAAATTGGTTTCACAAAAGAAAACATGAGGATTTTCACTTTTTTTCTTTTGGGAGTTAAGATATGAAAATACACTAAGGAAGAACAAAAGATAGCACTTACTTCTCTGTAGTTTTGACTTTGATCATCCATTTTGATTATATTTAGAGTTATTTCATCAATTCTAGCTTCCCTGTTGCATTCCTGGAGGTGGTGTGGTTATGTCAATGTGTTGAGGAATGTGCTCAATGTTTGCCTAGAGGTGATAAGAGGAGGAGGCAAGCGGGCAGGTGAGGAAATCTGGGACAGGTGATGAACACCCTGTCAGAAGCCGGGACGTGCGGGGGCCAAGCTTTGAGTTTTTGGTCAGTATGACGAAAAATAACTTTCATCACCCGCTTGCGCGGGGTGTCTAAAGCACAGTTGTATTAACTCTCCATTTTAATATTTTTATAAAAATAAAATTTAAAATTTAAAAATTAAAAATAAATTAAAAAATAAAATAAGATAAAAAATAAAATAAAAAATAAAATAAAATAAAAAATAAAATAAAATAAAATAAAAAATAAAATAAAAAATAAAATGAGATAAAAAATAAAATAAATAATATTGCTATTTGCAGCTTCTCTGGACTATTTTGATAGTCTCAGATGCTGACACTCTTTGATTTGCTGGGGTCTAAACCAGTTTTAGAATCTTGAATGTTCAGCTCCTGAGTGGCTCATATCAGACTTGAGCCTGTGCAACATATCAATAAGAGAAGGTACTTGGCCAAAGAATCATTTGCAAGGTTCTCAAAATAATTTATTCATTCCTCCAAGCTTGGTGGCCTTTCATAAACATATATTATTTCTTTCTATCATTGATTACACTCTCATATACTGTTCCTTGAATTAAACATGAACAAACAAAAGACCAGCCCAGAAATCTGTAATTTGCAAGAATCCCAATCAGGAGCTAATGATGAATTAGACTCTACTTCCCATTTCACTGGGCCAAAGGCCCCTTTTCTAGATAAATGCAAGGCAAAATCATTTGATAACATTTCAGCTAATAACCTAAATATCATGCTTCAGATGAAAAATAACAAAATTATCAACTTGAACCACATAATCAAAACACTCAAGGAAAAAAAGGAGAGTGAGATTTCACATCTTAAACATGTAATAAACCGGACAAAAGTGGAGAATATTGAAAAACTACAATTCCTGGAAGAAAAATATGAAAGATCAACTCAGAAAGCATTGGAAACAATGGAGCACATTAAATCAGAACTAAGTAAGAGCCGGAAGGAGAAACACAAACTATCCAATACATTAAGAATTCAAGGGGAATTACTATTGCAGACCGAGGAGAAATTATTTGACTTGATGCCACCAAATGGAGTCTACAGCAATCCGGATCTCACAGGACAAAATGTATGCAAATATGAGGGTACAAGTGGTGGGCAATTTAATATCTCTGATCTCATTATATTGGGCTGGATTTTTGAGATCATTTCATTTAGATAATATCTTTTTTGAAAGCATTCAGTTATCTTCAGGAGGAAAATCAAGTTCAAGTATTGATGAGCATCAGATTTCAAATGTATGTATAAGCAGTACACAGGTTATCTGTGATTTATTTTACTGACAAAATTTTATAGGAAGAAGAAATAACAGATCATGATAGTTGCATTGAATTTGCACAATCATTCAAGAAAAGATCCAACTTAAATGTTGGGCTGGACCATTATCAGGTGATAATTCACCATTATCAGTTGACAATTGATGATTATCAGCTGATAATTCACCATTATCCACTGATAATTCACTATTATCAGCTGATAATTCACCATTATCAGCTGATAATTCACTATTATCAGCTGATAGTTCACCATTATCAGCTGATAATTCACCATTATCAGCTGATAATTCACCATTATCAGTTGATAATTTATGATCATTATCAGGTGATGCTCACCATTATCAGGTGATAATTCACGATTATCAGCTGAAAATTGGCAACATAAACAACTCTTTGTGGAACATCAATTTTTGGATATGCATGTTCAAATCAAAAAAGATTGATATCAAATTGCATGTATTTGATTTTTTGGCATGATTATTTATTTATATTTTTTTGAAAAGAAAGGAGGCACCAAACTGACATGAACATGAATAAATTTTTCTACCAAGCTGGATTTTACTATTACTCAATAGAAGTTTTAACCTGTTCCCAGGGTACAGGTGGCCTGGATCAATATTAATGTATCTACACCAAATACCTGATTTTTGTGCAAAATATGTTTGGCAACTCGAGTTATTTTTGACCAAATGCATGTTTCTCTCTTCAATTTCAACATGTCATGAAAGTCTTAAATAATGATAATCTTTTGATTAAAACATTTGATCTATTAATTTTTTTTTCTCTCTTGTAAATTTATTAAAAATTTTAAAAAATGTAATAGGAATGATGTCAGGATCTATTTTGGGAGGATATCTAGCACAACCCGGCAAAAAATACCCGGAACTATTTTAAAATTTGAATATTTTTATTCAATTTCCTTATTTCTTACCTTGATCAAATGCCGGTATTATCAATTTTCCTGCTGCAAATTTTGGATTTTTATATTTGGAAGAAGTGAGTAAGAACAAGATCATTATTCTCCTGTGATTAAAGCTTTGTTTAGATTAAGGTGAATATATAAATGTATATATATTTTCAATCTTACTCTTTGACACTAAAAACTTGTGGTGAAAAAAGTGCATCAAAACCTGTAGTGAGAAAGAACAAGAATGAAAATGATAGGGATTCAGAATTAATATCATCCCAACAATCCAATTTTTCCATTATTTTAACATCAACAATAGTAAGTATTTCAATAGGATCAATTTTTGCTTTTTTTCAGTGTTCCTCCTGTGTTATTCTAATTCCATTGTTTTTTTACACTTGTCAATAAATTTTATTGTAGTCTGGACCTCCCCTTTGAAATCAATTGTGTTGCCTTTTATTTGAATTCATTACTATCAAAGTTGACTCTTGTCAGGATAATCAAAACAATAGAAGAAAAAATACTTATGTAAATAAAATCACAACATTGAATATATTCAAATCAAATGATAAAATTATTAAAAAAACTTGATTTTATTTTATGTAATTATAATAAAAGTGAGTTAAAAATTCAAATGACACAAAAATTGTGCTCGTGAGATATCACTGCACATAAAAGATTATTACATCCCAAATCAGATCTGCATGATCATTACCAAGTGATCATGATGTACAACAAAATATGATGAAAAATATTCATTATCAAAGAGAATGAAAACTAATCATTGCATTCTTCTATATTTTTCCTTTTATTGAATAATAAAAAACCGGCTTTTTAGATTGTGAATCAAAATCTAATGGATATCAAAAGCCCACGATAAAATGATCAAAACAAATATTTTTCTTTTTAATAAAAAAGCAAAAGAGTTAAATAAACATAAATAAATAAATAAATATCATAACATAAATAAATAAATAAATATCATAAAAATAAAATAATAATAAAATTAAAATAAAATAATAATAAAATTCAATTCAATTAAATAAAATTTTTACCTAAATAAATAATTGTAACATTATCCCAATTTATATTCAAATTTCTTTTCATTTCATTTCCATTTTTATCTTTTCTAATCATAAATTTTTATTATCTTATGAAAATTATTTATATTAGTTGGATTGATGTGATCGCTAAGGCATCCATGTAATCCCACCAGTTTACTGGAAATAGGTCTTGTTCCGATCCCACACTTGATAGGATTATCAAAGCAATAAGTGGGAATCTGACCATTGAGGGCTAAACTTTCAACAATGGACACAACTGGGAAACTGACCATTGAGGGCTAAACTTTCAACAATGGACACAACTGGGAAACTAACTTGATGAGCTCTTGATGATCCCAAAAAACAAAAATTTTATTTTCTATTTTCTTGTTGTGAGACTCCAAAATGATACAAAAATATACTTTTGCCAAATGTGAAAGGTAAAGTGGAATTGTGATCTGCCTTTCGAGAGACTAACAACCCACCAACTGCTGAGTTGGCAGTAGAAAGTACAGGAGTGGTCTACACATCTGAATTTGATACTGGAAAGGGTAGGATTTAACTGATGCTGAAGATATTAAACAGTAAGTGTTGAATGATGAATGAAGTTGGTTTTGGGTGTGGATGGAAAAGAGGTCAAGCTATACAGTTGGTTGACTGTGGGAGCAGAGGGCTTGAGTCAGACCCTCTTTGGCTGCCTAGGACTGGAAAATCTGGGAGCAATGGCTACACCAGGGGCACAAGGCACTTAGAAAGGGGTTTATTACTTGAGACTACACTGAGTAAGGGTTCTTTACAATTATTACCTCCCAGATTGGATGATCCCCAAAAAATGAGGGGGGAGAGAGCTCCTTATATAGAAAAAGATGAGGGATTTTAGCTCCAGGGGAAACACAAAATCACTGAAAAATATTGAGTGCACAGACCGATGACATCACACACAAAAAAATGATGCAATATCTGGTCATGTGAAACTACACAGCCTGTACGTAGAAAGATCTAGAACTACAGATATCATTGTGCATGCATAAGTTTTTAAAAAATGAACTACAGGCCCCATGACAGGCAATGTTACATGCTCTGATGCATATGAGGTGATTGTTGTATGTATTTGTGTATATGTAAAGTATATGTAGTGTAAGATGTAGAATTGATTTTTTGTAATTGTATGTGTAAAGTCTATTGTAGCTATGTAAACTTGTATATGTAGCTATATTTAATGTGTTGTATATGTAAATTGTCATGTATTTTTCATATTTATATGTAAACTATCATGTATTTGTTTGATGTATATGTAAACTATCATGTATTTGTTGAATGTAGCCTACCATGTACTGTGATATATACTATATGTATTGTAATTGACTTGCGTAAATGATTTATGCTGGTGTAATTACTGAAATTGTGGGTTTATGAAATGCTGTTGGGGTGTTAAGGGCATTGGAGTTTGTTTTTAAGGGTGGTGATTGTTGTTTGTTATTCATTTTGAAGCGTGATATGATGATTGTTTGTGTGATTGGTGATAAAAAACTGAAAATTTTGATTTTTGTGTTTTGATGGCCTTAAGAATTACCACATCGTCTTTGTTAGAAATGTCAAAATAATGGCTGGGTTTTCTTTTCATTGCAAACAATGCTTGTATTCTATTTTAAGAGATAATTTTGAAATTCTACTTTTCCCATAACAATTCTCCAGCTTGTCATTTCATATTTCTACTTTTTTTTTCCTCTAAAGACTGTTTTTTTTCTCAAATCTATATTGTTCTTCAAAAGACTTATTTTGTTTGTTTTATTTTATCATTTTTCTAGGATATCGTTTTTCCTAGGATATCATGTTTTCTAGGATATCATTTTTTCTAGGATATTGTTTTTTCTATCCTCCCACATAAAAAAAAACAATTTATAAGTAAATAAAAATATTTGTCTGAGTAATCATTGAAAATCAAGTAAGAAAAGGGAAAATCCTTGAAAAACACACTGCACGACTATCATTCAAAATGTAGGCAAGACCAATAGTTTCTGGTTCATTTGAATTGAATGCTTAAACTCAAGAGAAATGGTGTGGTAGAAAATTCCAATATTTCATTTGAAGATATAGTTTTGATTTATCTTTTACCACCACAGACCAGAGGTGGGTCAATTAGAATAAAAAGACTGATAATCATGATGTTATAGGTGGCATGTGGGGAAGACAGAATATTGTCAAACTTAAGCCTTTGAGAAAAGAATAGACGGGTCAGAGCTTCCAAAGTGATCCTCTGTGAAAGATTGACAATTTCCCAATGTAGATTCCAAAGGCTAATCAAGTGCAAATAGCCAACAGATAACTTTAAGTTTGGTATGTTGGTTGATGATTCTGGTATGTTGGCAGGATCTAGGGGAGGCACAATAGTCAAATGGAATTTTGGTACCCAACAAGAGGAGTTTGAAGCATTTAGTATACTCATTTGGTCTTGGTCCTGGTTTGATACAGGCTCAGAAGTTAATTTAGACACTGTCTGCCATTTCTAGGTTCAAACAAATAGAATTAGAGCCAATCAATATATTTTTGAGTTCCTCTGCAGTTGGGAAAACGTAAAGGATGAGAAAAAGCAATTGTGCATAAAAATTTTTCTATTTAATGATAAAGAAAACAAAAAGTATAGAAAGCAATCCTACAAATCCTCAAGTACAAGTTAAATAATCAAAAACTTTGCACAACAATCAAATTGTTATGCTGAATGGAACACTAAAACATTACATGTAAGGCTTGGATCTATGTCCTATTGGATCTTTCCATGATTGGTGTTCCCTGAATCCTATATAATTTATAATTTAAAATCAACTGGTTGAGAGACAGTCAAATATATTTCTATCAGTTAATCAGCAAAGTCAACAAAATGACAGGTTTTGTTACTGAAAACATCAGCATGCATCTTAGTGAGATAATCTGAAGAGTGTTTTCCTTCTGGTGTTATTCCTATCAATGTATTATACAGAGACAATCAGGCGTGATTTTTTTAATGAAAATCTAGAGAGTTGAGGCCATGCGTGGGATGAACAGACGTTACAATGTGGCAGGTCAAGGCTCCTACCCCTATTTTCACAGGAAGTGTCTTGGTATCTTACTATCTTCTCCCATATCAACAGTTCCAACATAATGGTAAACAACAGGGGTATTGTAAAGGTTGATGGGGAATGAGGGAATGCTCAATTCATAGATGACATGCAACCTATCAGGCATTTCCCGCTGTTGTGCATTGAACTTGTTACAAACCTTAATACTAAGGGATCCATTGGCATTAGCTACAGGGGGATTGTCAAGTTGCAGGTAGGAGGTAATGTTCAAAATCTTTGCGGGCAGTTGTGAATCAATTTTGTTACCTCACACATTGGTTTTGTATAATGTGAGTCACATACAATTTAACACTTCACAGTTCAAGGCATCATGCCAACGGGAGAGATATTTTTTTTCTGTGGCAAATCATGAGACATGAGTTGGCCTGTTTATGGAGAGGGCACTTGGTCTCGTCACCCTTAAATGCATTGGGCAATGATTGTGTTGTATTCCGGGAGGACAAGTTATAGGGATACTTGACAAATATAGGTAATGCTCAAGGGAATGTGTGCATATAGCAACAACTTCCAGGTACCACGTTTCCTAAGCCGGAAAAAAATCATATTTTTTTGTTGAAAGCGGCAATCATGGCACCATTGTACTGGATTTTGACTCGCTTGATCATAGAAGGGAATTTGTTGTGTGCTTGTGGAATTAACCGGGACTAGATACGCAGCTGGTTATCCATCACTTAGCCTCCTACAAAAAGATACATTGGTCTATATTCAGGATGTTGGATCTTCCCTCATTATTTGTTTTGGTAATTGTGCATGGCAATTGTATTTGAACGCTTGGTTTCAATATTTTCCGCTTCAGTGATTGCCACTGGTCAAGTTACACAGTATATGGTTGTTAAGCTTGATAAACTAAGGAAAATATAATTTCAATAATGATTATGAGACAACATGATGAGATAACAAAATAAGGAAGAAAGTATATCTACCTAAGGCCTCAATGTTTACTTAAGACAAAGACAAAGATAATAAAAATAAAATAATGCAGGAGAAGGAACATACAACTGGATAATAGTTATGAGTACACTGAATAAAAGTTGAACAATAAGATCATTGAATACATACTCTAAGTGTTGATCCGACAATACCAAATTTCAGAGATGCACAGCTTGAGTTGTTGAGGATTTGTCTTTTAATAAAACATAAATAGAAATATCAAAAAATGAGAGGCAAGATATAGATGAATAGTTTAGGAATGAAAAAGGAAACGTAACTCCCCCCCAGCTATGTCGGCTAATAGTAGAACAAGGAGATTAAGTATTAAAACAGTATGACAAAGTTATTATTGAGTTGGGAAAATAATGAAATAGAAAGGAATTCCCTGAGAGGGAGAATAAAACAAGGAATGCTGTCGCCTTATAAAATATTGAATCTTAAATTGATTATGTTGTCATCATTAATCCTAAAGTTCTGACCATATGACATCATTTGATGTTTTGACCTCAGCTCTTTGACCCTTCATTCTCACAATGGTGAGGCTATAAGCAAAGGTCAAGATTATAAATAGACAACCCATTCACAATTTTGGACCTCAGCGACTACGTCTGAGAGCCCACAACCTGCTCTGGTAGTTGGTCATTTTAATTGAGGGGGAACTCATGAAGGTGAGTCTCCCAATCTTGAGTTTTTTTATAACTTGGGACGGTAGTTGGTCATTGTGATTGATGGGGAACTCACAAAGGTGAGTCTTCCAATCTTGAGTTTTCTTATAAATTGGGATTGGGACGTAGAGATATACAAGAACCAAATTAAATGAAAGAAAAAAATCTTGGAAAAGAGAGAGAGAGCAAGAGATGAGAGGAAAGGAAGAAGGAGAAGAAAGGGTGGATGGATCTAAGATTATCTGTTTTTTTTTATTCAAAAGCTATGTAAGATCTAAATAGTAGTTCAATTTATTTTGTTAGAAATAGGTTGGCTTGATGGTTGGCTTGGGTTTGTAAGCTTGAACCAGAGATTAGCTAATCCAAGCGGTGCTTAAGTACACATCTCTGCTTCACCAGCTGGTCCAATACGGTTTAAGAAGTTTTCATCATAAAAATCATGTGGGAGCTCTTGGAACTTGACGGTGCTTCTTAACAGCAATCTGTAATGTTGCATCCTGAAGTTTGGTTGCAAGAAGCTGGACTGGATGGAAATTCTTCCGACTTTCTTCTTGTTTTCATTGGATTTTAAGATCATCACCTTTTCTGGCCAGTGCAATCAATAAGCCAGAGCGCCTAGGGAGTTCCATCCTAAATGGTTGAGCATTCTGTTATTCTGCATCAGAAATATTCTTCACATTGGCAAATATGTCCACATAGTTTTTATCAACTTTCAATTGTTGAAGTTTTGTTGTTTGATTTTTGGACAGCCTTAATAAAGTTTAGCATAAGCACATATCTTTTTGTGGATTATGGAACATCTCCACACCTTTCCACACCAGCGGCCTTTCTGGGTCCTTTCTTTTTTTTTAGAGCTTGACCTGGTGACCTCCTCTCCAAGTGGATTTCATCACTTCTTGCATTGAACCATTGGACCATAAGGCCCATGATATTTCCTTCATTGCAGGCATCTGAAATATTCATATGGTATGCCCAGAGCTTTCTTGTTTGTCTTGCATTATTCCAATGTTTGTAGATGAATCCCCCAAATGCTGTGTTCCATTCTGAATTGAATTCTTCATCCCAATTGAAGCAAGGATTTGGAAAATTTGATGCACAAAGATCTTCAAGAAAAGTAGTTCTAGCAGTTGGATTGAGTGAATTTTCTTTCCAAGGAGTGGTAAAGTGTCCGACTTGGCTATAGTCAATGTATTACGGAAGCCACCTTCATCTTTGATTCTCTCGGGTTGGAATCGGGCTAGGTTGGATAGCTGAATTTTGTTTGGTCCGGCAGGCCAAGGATCTTGAGGTTTGTTTTTCCCCAAAAGAACAGCAATGAAATCATAAAGTGATTGACTGAGTGGAAAATTATAATCTGGAACAATAGAAGACATATTCCTGTTTTGGGTACGCGTTGAAGAAGGGAGAGGAGTACTGTCCAGTTGGAAAGATTTTTGGCTTGTTTTGGGCATAATTTTGAGTTTTGATGATCAAGTGGGGAGATTTTCAATTATGAAGCAAAACAAGACAACTTCGGTGTCTTGATCAAAAAAATTCTTATTTTGAGAGACAAAGAAGAACTTGAGAGGGTAAAGTTCCTTTCTTCATCTGAAATGTCTATCTATGGATGACAAACTCAACTAGATACAACTTGGTTGAAAAGAGCAAATCTTTGATCAAAACAGACAGAGATTGTAAATGAAAATGATTGTCTCATACCTAAAGGCCAAGCGGTATGGACTGTAATTTAATGTGTATGAGGAAGTGTTTAAGGAAAGATTTTTTTTATGAAGATGTTTTTGGTTTTATTGTTGATTGTAGATTGATGATAAGATGAAGTTTCAATTAATATTATCAATTAATGTTGTCTTTGTCAACATTCAAGACTAGTATCAGCCAGAGGGCTTAACTTTGAAAATTCTGGGCTTAATCATACTTCAAAATTTTTTTTCTTTTTATTTTTTTTTCTCATCTTCTTAAAAATCAATAAGATCAAAATAAAGAAGACAAGAGTGAAAGAGTTTAGAAGACAAGAGTGAAAGAGTTCTGGATTCAAGACACTGGTATTTTATTTTTCTCAACAACTCAATAAAATCATCAATTAACTAAAAGAAAACACTTTTCAATTTTATTTTTTTTATTTTTTATTTTTATTTTTATTTTTTATTTTTCAGTCTTAATCAGAATCAAAGCAAAAGCTAGCACCAGTCCATACATTGGATCGAAATAATCTTAACCATTGGTATTTTTATTTTTATACTTTTCATTATTAAACTTCTTATCAAAATAACTCATCAAGATTAAAATTTTATTTCTTAGTTTTTATTTCAGTCATAAAAAAATATTATTAGTCTAAAATATCAGTCTATCTTATAACTACTAGAATCTGTCCTTAAGGTAGCGCTTTTATTCTTCTTTCTTATTTTTCATTCTTGTTTCTTTCATTCTTGTTGTTTTTTATTTTTCTGACTGAAATCTATTCCTTAAGTTTCCAACTTATTAATCTTATGAATAGCCTATTCTTTGTTTGATTTTTCTTTTTTTTTTTTTTTAAAGTGCAAATTGATTTCACATTGCGCACTAAAGTTATTCTTGTGTGATAAAGTAAGTACAATATACTGCTGTTGTGAGACTAACCAGAAAACAAATTTGAGATCTGACAAGTTTGAGTAATCTTAGTATGATAAGGAAGCTGAAAATGTAAAAGAATTGAAAGTGTGAAAGAAAACATAAAAAAATCAAGAAACAAAGCAGAAAAAATGAAATCCTCCTCTTTTGGGTTAGGTATAGTTAGGGATCTGGAACCCCCAGTGCCCTAACACTCTGAGGCGGCCTGAACAATTGAGATTCAGCAGAGTGTGGAGCAGATTGTCTCCAATACAGGTGGCTAGGCTGTATACCAATGATTTTTTGTGGCAAGGATACCAGAAGCACCAGACCCCTGGTTGTCCCTAACCCTGAAAACCACCGCGTACAACAATTTTACCTGAAAGCAAAGAATAGGTTTGGAGCAGTATATGGTTAGTGTGTGGCAAATCTGTGTGTTGGATTGAGGGTGTCTGCTGCACCATAGCAAAGTCTGGGTAAAAGGACACTGGTAATCAAGTTTTTGGCACTGGTGATATCTAGACCAATTCCCCATTCTTACTTTTTTCATTTTTTCAGTTTCCTTTTCACATCCTATGTTTCTATTCAAATTTTAGCTTCCTTTTCTCATTTCCAGTCTTCTTTCCTCACTCTCAATTTCTTTTTACACGCCCAAAAGGTTGGGTTCATTCACATCCCCATGCATCTCGCTCACTGTAGTAGTACAGAGGTAAGTTGGAATTAGTTTTGAAATTTTCACTGCTCTTATGTTTTGAGCAAGTTACCTTTGCCATGAGATGAAGCCTGTAATGAATCTCACAAGGCCTTCTCTCCAGCTGCAGCCTAGCAGCTTGAGCAGGAAAGCTGGGCCTTGCAATGTTCTCTCATGTGAGTAAAGAGCAGTTGCTCAGGCGAACCCATGCACATATCTATATATTTATGTACATACATTTTATCAATTTGCATGGCTAAACGTTCAACACTGTTGAGTCTTGTGCCATGTAAATCCCATACTCATGTTATTTAATTTTTTTAATGGTTGATTTCAACACTCGTTAGATTGAATTTGGGCCCCTTGTAAGCTAAATGTTCTTACATGTCAACCGCTGGCAAGTACCCCCACTTTTTTTGTGGTGAATAATATTTTATCTCTGAGTCATACATCAAATAAAAAAATTAAAATATTTTCAAGCTGTGGAATTTTGAACTATTTCAAAACAAATAGCTATATTTCACTTCCATCTTCCTCAACATTTCACAATTTTAATTTTGAAATTTTCAAAACAGCAGTTTTACAATGTTGATCAAAAAGTCTTTTAACTTATTGCGAAAATTGGAATGAGAAAAAACATTGGTCACACAAATAGGTTTCTGATTCTCTTCTATAAGAAACACACACATATATGTAGTGTCTTTTCTGAGCTGTAATTCTTTTCAGGACTCAATCAAAGTATTCTGAGCCCTCCTATTGTGGAAATGATTTGAATTTTATTTTTTTATCATTATTGGTTTTCTTATTCAAGTATTGAGGCTTTATGTTGCAATGATTATTTTGATTTCCATTTTTCAAATCACTTTTTTGAGATTTCTGTTACAGGCAAAAAAAACTTTGATTAATTTATCGATGATTTTTATCATCAAAGTGATTGGCAATGTGATTCAAAGTAAAGGCTGTTGATTAAGAAAAAAAATCCATTAATCCAGACAAGAAGGTTCTTATCATTAATTTTTCAAAGTTTCAAAAAACATATCATTATCATTTGAAAACATGGGTGTCTACTTCAAGTATTTTTTCAACTTGATTTATTTATTTTTTTCCCCTTTTGAGTTGGATATTTACTGTCCAATTGATTTCATCTACTTTTCTATTCAATTTTCTATATGCCATAACTAAACAATACAAAAGACAGAAAAATATATCAAAAAAAATAATTTATGAAGAATATTAATTTGAATCATATGAGACTACTGCCGTAGCAACTTAATTTCTATGCATTGAATTTTTCATACTATCAGTGTGGCTGTATGAAAGTGATCTTTGATATCAGTGAGAATTGCTTGGAACTTGTTTGCATGGGCCTCAAAATATATGCCATTGGGTCTCATTCACTTATCTGAAGCATAAGATCCAATTAAAACTTGGAATTCAATTAAAAAAAATTAATTGTGAAAAATGTATGTATAATCTTTTTTTTGGAAATACCACACTGTAGTCTTTTTTTTCATTTTTAATTCTGGTTTCTTTATTTACTTGAATTTTTATTATATGAAAAATAATTATCAATCAAAAGTCTTTTTTTATTTTTTCATTTGCATTGGTTTTTTTTTTTTCTTTTTTTTTTTTTTTTTTTTTTTTGCTTTCTTTCTTCTTTGTTTTCTTTTTCTTTCTTTTTTTTTTTTTTTCTGTGAAATGTTCCTTCTAAAAAAATTTTGAGCTGATGAAGCATTCATCAACTCCAAAATTTCTAGGAGAGACCTTTCACAACTGTTGAAAGGTCTCTCCCAGAAAATTTAGGAGTCAATGAAGTGTTCATTGATTACTAAATTTTCTGGGAGTGGCCTTTCACAAGGTGTGAAAGGTCCCTCCTAGGAATCCTATGAGTCAATGAACGCTTCATTGACTCATAGATTTTTTTCAAGGTACATGTCACTGAGAAAAAAGGGAAAAAAAAAGGAGAGGGAGAAAAAAAACACAATGCAAAGTAAAAAA
>KN360973.1:9362-34862 GCA_000785685.1 Uromyces viciae-fabae | reverse complement strand
TATCCTTTTTCTTTTCTTTCGAATTTATTCTTTTTGTTGCAACTGATTAATAGTAGTTATTTTTCTATTTAACAATACATACTTTGATCAGTTGTCTTTCTTTGTATCATTAATCTCTTTGTTAAGTGATTAACAATCCTTTTTTCACTCACAATTTGGTAGAGTAGTTGTTCACCTCCTCTATTTCTCCCAATTGTGACGTCTTATTTTCTTTTGCTGTAGACAGACTATTTATTATATGTAAATATAATTAGTTTCTAATTTATAATCTCTTTGGAATACAGAAGAGTACTTACCTAATCGGTCGACCTTCTGTAATTCTTTCCTTAAGAGTTACTTGAGTTCTTGACCGATTCGTATGTGTTTTGCTGTTTGACAAAAGCACTGGTGAGTAAATTCTACACTGCTTTGTCAAGACAACTTTTTAACACGTACCAGGTAAGTGACACCTGTTTATCTGTATTTGTAACCATTTGTGGTTCAGTTAAGGTTTCTACATGCATATGCAAGACAGATTGCTTTAGCTTGCGAACTTTACTGTTCTTAGCTACACAAAAGGTAAACTTACCTTCCGTGACAGCCTGATTTACCCTCAGCAGCTTCCTAGGAAGCTGCTCCGGTTCTCTGGGTTCTAAGTTCTTACATATGATAGATATAATATCACTTTTGGTAGATGTAATATCAGCTCCAGTAGATAAAATATTGGTTTTGCCTGATACAATATCACATTTTTTGTGTCGGATTTAATTTCAGATTTGGGAATCTGATACAATCATACTCGCAGTGAGTCCTTCAGAATTTTTTGAAAGGCGCTCATGGGAATTTCTGACCACACAAAGAGGGGATGATTGCTGAATTGTTGAATCATGGTAAGCTGTTGGAAACGCTCTACTGGGTCCCCCTGCCCAGCCATTTCAAGTCTACCAAAAAATTCTTTGAATGACTGATGTAATTCATGTGAGAATTTATCCCAGGGAGTGCCCAGCTTCACCAAAAAATTGCTTTCAATTTTATCCGGAAGATTCAAAATCACATCCTTGGTTCTTCTCAAGCAAAATATTGCCATCAGTCTACTCAAGGCACTGATTGAATTCTTAGCCCCAGAATTCATCCCTGGGATCAGATACTGTTTCCACATCCATTCCTGGTCCTATGGCCGCATTTTGAACAAATTGATCAAGCTTTGGATGTTGGTAAGACAATTCCGCAACAGATTTCCCGTCAGGAACAAAATGAGTTTAGCCTTCAATCTTTGAAATTTGACCGCCCAAGCAGTTTGATTTCTTATTAAACTATTTATTGAACTCAGCTTATTGTGTTATCTTTTGGAAAATTTTATAGATTAGCATAAACCGACTGAGCCTCATCCAGCACTATCCTGTACCATAATACATCTAGGGAGTCAATCAAGATTCTGCTGCTAAGAATTTCATTTCCACTTTTTCCAATAATGTTGTAAGTGGTAAAAACAACTGCCAAAGATAAGAGTTGGAACCTTGTGATCCTCCCTTGATCTCTTCCATGGAAGATATGGTAAGGTATGCTTCCCTCCCAAAAGTGGATCTGAATATCATGCTCACAGTTTTTCAGTATTTTGAGGGGAAAAATAACCAGTGTAGCTGCTGTTTGGACATGGTGGTTGCTCCCAGGAAAATTGAAATGCTTTGTGTCTTTCACCATATCCATGATTTCTAAAACCAAGGCCAAAGTGGTCAATATTTTTCCCAATCCCATATCATCTGCAAGAATAGATCCTTGGTGTGCATGAGGGTTGTTTTAAACAATATCTATATTTGAAGATGCACAAGTGTCTTGTAACCAGGCATCTTCTTGAATCGTCCAGAGGTGTTGGATCTTTTTATATTGGGAAGATTCATTGTTTCTTGGCCCCTGGTAAATTCATGTTGAATTTTCTTCCAAAACACGGCAATTCCCACACCATTTTCCGTGTTTTGGCAAATTTTAGCCATTACACGGCAATTCCCACGCCAATTGCTGTGTTTTGGCAAATTTTAGCCATTACACGGCAATTCCCACGCCAATTGCTGTGTTTTGGCAAATTTTAGCCATTAAACAGCAATTGTCCTGTGGTGGCTAAAAAAAAGGAAAGAAATAAACGATGAATAAAAGATAAAGAAATGGTTAAAAAAAGAACAAAAACATAAGAATAAGCATTAAGATAAAAATAAAAATAAGGAAAAAAAGAAAGAGAAGAATAAAAATAAAAGAAAAATAAGAAAAAGAAAAAGAAAAGAAAAGAAAAAGAAAAAAAATAAGAACAAAAACAAAAATGAAAATGAAAATTAAAATAAAAAGAAAAAGGAAAGTAAAATTGAAAATAAGGCATTACTAAATTCATGCCGTCCGCCCAAAAGCTCACACAGCTTTGACCACGTGCGGACAGACCACTTGCACACAGTTTTCTGCAAACACATGCGGTTTTGTAAACTGTGTGTTTTCAAAAAAAATAAAAAGAAGAAATTTTTCTTTGGAGTCCAAAACTCCCAAAAAATATTCATCAAGAATTTTCATGGGGTTTTTGACCCCTAAAAAATTCAATGAAAAATAATAATAACAAAAAAAAAAAGGAAATTGCAAAGGGCCCCAAAACGTTATGAAGGGGTCCTTTGTGGTGGAAAAAAAGTTGATAGGGGTTTTAATCAGCCCCCAAACTTTAATTTCAGCAAAAAAAAAAAACCATTTTTCATTTTTTAAGATTTTCATGAATAAAAAAGCCAAAAATAAATGTTTTGGGACCCAAAAGCCCCATAGAATCGCCTCTGTCCCGTGGAATTTAATTGGCAAATGGCCCTGTCCCATGGAATTCAAGATGTGTGGGGTTTTCAGAACCTGTATTATTCTCCAAAAAAAACAAAAAAAACAAAAAATTATCCCAAAAATAAGGTGTTTGAGCCCAAAAAAACCATAAATTGATCCACCCCCTTAAATAAATAAAAAGAAAACCCTCATTTTGCATGGAAAATGAAATTTGAATTCCAATCAGGTTTGGTCCACCCCAACTTCAAAATTTAAATCACACCAACCAAAAAACCACTCACCACACCAACAGTCACTCACCACACCACCAGTCACTCACCACACCCTCAAATCACATCACACACCACTCAAAATCACCAAACCCACTGATTAAACTCCCCAAAACACATTTCTTCACTCAAATTACCGTTTTTTCCACCAAAAATCACACTTTTCCACTCTTCGACAATTTTTTTCTTCCAAAAAAAAAAAAATTCCAAGTCTTCCCCCCCTCCCCCCCCAAAAAAAAATGTATTTCACAATGTCTCAAGAAAACATCTACCCCCTGATCAGAGATGCCAAAGAACCTTCCCCCAGTCAATCCATATCTGACACTGATGCAAATAGTGCTCTGCGAGATAACTTGTCTCTCATAGCACCACCTCCTGAATTAACCTATACTGACAAGGAATCCCTTTTCCACGCAATTCAATCTTGACCTAGAGATCACAGCTATGCAATTTCAGCCAATAATTCCAATTTCTAGGAGAAACATTATACTTACCAATGAAACAAGTCTGGAACTTACATCCCAACAAAAAAAGAAGGCTTAGGTACCACCCAAAAAACCAACTGTCCTTTCCAGCTAACTGGGAATTTTTCCAAGAAACTTGACTCCTGGAGAATTAGAATTATCTTCCCCAATCACAATCACACCCCATCCTCTGATCCTTCCACCCATCCTGTCCACAGAAGAATTGAAAACACTCAACAAGAAACAGTTCAAAATTTAACTAAAGCAGGTATGGCTCCTTTGAAGATATTTAACACTCTAATGCAATCAACAGTGCAATGTGACAATATGTTACAATATTGGAAGCATTTTTTGTAATGTAACTAAACCCATTACCAGATAACGGAGTTACTGTTACTAACATTTTTCTTCTGTTACTCTAGTCAGAAAACGTAACATAATGTTTTTTCGCATTTTTTTAGATCCAGATAACATATTTTTGTGTTACATAATGCTTGTAACTCAAAAAAAAAAAAAAAAAAATTCTCACTCCCTCCAACAAACAATGGTACAATTGATATTTTATTCTCAATTTTTTTTCTGATTCTCAGGAAAAATTGATTCAATGTTTCTTAAATACCCAATTTGAACCTGAAAAATATTTCATGTTGATTCAAAAAACCTAAGAAGGAAAATAAGAATTGGTATGTTCATCTTCATATTTTTTAAAAATAATTTGCTCTCTTGTTTTTTTCTTTTTTCTTTAGCTCTAAGGATGTCTGGTTGAGTTTATTTATCTGATTTTTGAATTTGAATCCCATTGGCTCAACAAAAAAATCTCAGCAAAATTGCTTTTTCCTCAATTGGCTTTGATTACCTAGATCTCTGTACTCAAAGTTTGTGAGTAGTATATTGCTGGAAATCTTAAAATCTAAGCTTTAATTTGATATGCAAATAATTGAGTTTGCTTTCTTATTACATCCTTCATAGTACTTTGTTTTTTTCCAGAATCTCCCAGGGTACCGGCCATCTACCTACCGCTTTCACAGGTAGGGGTGTTGGTACAGGTGCCAAAAATTTGACTTTTTTGTGAGAAGGTACCTGTACCTGTGTCGGGTACCCGGGTACAAAGTGACATCTTTAGTCCAGATCAACCTCAACTGTGCCCTAGGATCCCCTTCAGAACTCCCCCCCCCCCCCCCCTTTGGCAAGTCTCTGGGCCCTCAGTTTTAGCCCAGAAACCTCTATCTTATACCTATTTGTGGTAACTCTGGGTTCAACCAACCCTGATTTAATCAGGCTCCAGCACAAAGTTGTCCAACAACTTTACAGGATTTAAACTACCCCAGGAATGTGTTCCCGGCCCCCATAACACCCAGAGGTTTAAACAACCCCAGCTCTGCTGGCCCCTCTGTTTTAAATTATATTAAAAATATATTTTAAAAATATATTAAAAAAATATTTTAAAATTATATTAAAAATATATTTTCAAAACATATTAAAAATAGGGGGTCGTTTTTCACACCACCCAAAACCTGTCGCGCACCGCCTTTTGACGCTCTGCTGGCCCCTCCGTTTTAAATTATATTAAAAATATGTTTTAAAAATATATTAAAAAAATATTTTAAAATTATATTAAAAATATATTTTAAAAACATATTAAAAATAGGGGGTCGTTTTTCACACCACCCAAAACCTGTCGCACACCGCCTTTTGACATCAGGAGGCCGTCAAGCGCTTTTTAAATTTTTTAAACATCTTTTAAAAATACTTCTAGGTGTCCTAGAGTAACCAAACTTTTTTCCCAGCATCCTGAGTACTTCTCCTTCATCTTCTGAGCTTTTTAGCTCCAGCAAACAAATTGAAGTACTCCATATTTAGGTCAAAAAAAAAATCAAAAAAAATGGTTAATGCGGGAAATATGGCCTGAAAATTTTATCACATGTATTTGAACCTTGTTGAAATATGGGATAAAAATATTTTCCACGGGGAAGCAAAAAAAGTACATTTTACGTTTACTTTTGCAAAAACTGGCACAAGTACCAAAATTTCTAAACGTAAAATGTACTTTTTTTGCTTCCCCGTGGAAAATATTTTTATCCCATATTTCAACAAGGTTCAAATACATGTGATAAAACTTTCAGGCCATATTTCCCGCATTAACCATTTTTTTTGATTTTGTGTACTCCCTAAATATGGAGTACTTCAATTTGTTTGCTGGAGCTAAAAAGCTCAGAAGATGAAGGAGAAGTACTCAGGATGCTGGGAAAAAAGTTTGGTTACTCTAGGACACCTAGAAGTATTTTTAAAAGATGTTTAAAAAATTTAAAAAGCGCTTGACGGCCTCCTGATGTCAAAAGGCGGTGCGCGACAGGTTTTGGGCGGTGTGAAAAACGACCCCCTAAAAATATATTTTAAAATTATATTAAAAATATGTTTTAAAATTATATTAAAAATATATTTTAACCAAACCACCCGTATAAATAGGATATAACCTATATTTATACTTCTTGCAGCTTGTGTAGCCAAAATGTATTCAGTCCTTGGCATCACACAATCTGACAAAAGTTTTCAGCAACTTTAAAACTTGGAATGAGCCGGTATTCTACTGCCCATGAGGTTTACATAAACATGTACCAGATCAAAATATTTAGCGGGTTGGGTGTGGGCACAGTTTTATGACCCAAAACCGGCCCGGTTACATCATGAGGCTGTCCCAATGGATGTGGTGTTGTTTCAGCACCTCCTTCCAATGTGCATTGGAGCTGGGCTGAAATCAAGCTAGAGCATAACCTCAGCAACAGTCAACTGGACTCATTTAAGTGACAGCTTGGTGGTTGAATCTTAAAAGCTCACCAATACAAAACAATAAGGCCACAAAAAGCATAAAAAGCATGACTAATCTTCCACATGAGATTGAGAGATTTGTAACAATTCCTCGATGTAATTCAAATTAGATTCAGAATTCTTGGAAATAAAACAAAATAATTAAATTGTCACGATTTATTTTTTTCTTTCTAACAGAAAGGGATAACAATCAAAAATTATGCTGGTTCATGTTGGCTCATAATAAAAAACAGGAATGCATGTTGGATACAGAGGAAGTATCATGTAGTTGATGGAGAACTCAATATTCTCCAACCTCCTCTTCTTCAGCCCCGTCCAATCCAACCTCTTCGTAGTCCTTTTCTAGCGCTGCCAAATCTTCTCTTGCTTCAGAGAACTCGCCTTCTTCCATACCTTCACCAACGTACCTTTAAACACAAAGAAGTTACGTCAGACGGCAAATTCTCATCAGGACCAAAATGAACAGCTGATAAGTGACAAACCAGTGAACAAATGCTCGTTTGCTGTAAAGCAAATCGAATTTGTGATCGAGTCTGCTCCAAGCCGCGGCGATGGCAGTAGTGTTGCTGAGCATACATAAACTGCGACTGACTTTTGCTGTGTCACTTCCTGGAACACAAGCGGGAGGCTCGTTACAGATACCTAACTTGAATCCAGTAGGACACCAATCCACAAATTGAATCGTTCGCTTGGTCTTGATCGTCGCCACGGCCGCATTGGCGTCTCTTGGTACTACATCACCACGGTAGAGAAGCGCACAAGACATGTATTTACCTTGGCGAGGGTCACATTTAACCATTTGATTGTTGGGCTCAAAACAAGACATAGTCATCTCTGCTACACTGTTACTTTCGTGAAAAGCTTTTTCAGCTGAAATGATGGGGGCGTAGGTGGCCAACGGGAAATGTATCCTAGGGAATGGGACCAAATTGGTCTGAAATTCATTAAGATCAACGTTCAGACTGCCATCGAATCGTAATGAGGCGGTGACAGATGAGACGACTTGAGCGATTAAGCGATTCAAATTAGTGAAACCAGGGGACTGAACGCCTAAGTTCTTGCGGCAAATATCATAGATGGCCTCGTTGTCAACCATAAATGAACAATCAACATGTTCGAGCGTAGTATGAGTCGTAAGAACTGAATTGTAGGGTTCAACCACCGAACTGGACATCTTGGGTGCAGGATAAACTGCGAACTCTAATTTAGACTTTTTGCCATAGTCGGCACTAAGTCTCTCTAATAATAGAGCACCAAATCCAGACCCGGTACCACCACCAAAAGAGTGGAAGACGAAAAAACCTTGGAGACCGGTACAGTTATCGGCTAATTTTCGGATTCGATCCATCGAAATATCGATTAACTCTTTGCCGACTGTATAGTGACCACGAGCATAGTTATTGGCAGCATCTGTGGAAGAAAGCTTTGATTAGCATCATAAAAAGGCAAAATAATCTCCAAGCATAAGACCAACCTTCTTTTCCAGTGACCAAGGTCTCGGGATGGAAAAGACTGCGGTAAGTTCCAGTCCGAACTTCATCGACCACATTGGGTTCTAGATCGATGTAGATGGATCTACGCGTGGTAAAATCACACAGGCATTAGAGAAAGTAAAAAGAAAGACAAGCTCTGGTGGTCACCCTGATCGGTTCAGATGGGGCAGGCAAAATTCTAACCTAGGGACGTATTTTCCAGCGCCAGTCTCACTAAAGAATGTACTGAAGCCATCATCACCCCTAGCAGTGGGAGAAGTGATTCGGCCATCAGGGCTCAAGCCTGTGAAAGAACAAGAACAATGTGGTTAACTGATTGAAAAGGTGGACTGGAATGATAAAAGATTACTAACCGTGTTCAATAGTATAAAGCTCCCCTAAAGGAATAGAAACGATCATCCAAAGTAAATTATGAACCAGTCAGTAAGACAAGAAAACCAAGCATGGAAGTGATCTGAAAGAATGATTGCGATCACATACAGCAAGCATTCCCTAATTGACAACCGGCTTGACCGACGTGCAAACTAATGACCTCACGCATCTTGAATAGTTAGCGAGATAGTAAAAGATCGGGTAATTAAGAGGAAAAATTGAATTATCTGAAGAGAAGTATATGAAGGACAAGGAAGATGAAGTTTACTGAAATTCTCCTGAAGTCCGTATGAGTTACGACGGTCTTTGGAAGAATCGCTCAAGGGGAAAAGGGGGAGGAAGGAATCAAGACAAGACCAACATGGAAAACAAGGCTTCAAATAGGAGAATCTCCACCCAGCGGACGATTTCAAGACCACAACCCCTCGTCAGTCCATCTGCCGTCTACATCACCAAAAATAAAAAAGACAAGTTTCCATTTCAGACAAAATCATGTTCCCTTTATTTTCATTTATCTGAAATGCAATATATGTACATAGATTTTTTGATCATTTTCTTTTAGCTTTGAGAAGCAATCTATGTATTGTGTATTAAATTCTGATTTTCTCAAGGAGGAATAACTTTTTTGTTTGGCTTATTTTTGAATGCATTTTAAGTAATTCCAGTTTGATGTTGCCGGGTCGGATGGAATGCATCAGCATCACTTCAGTCGACTTCAGCTCGGCCCGATCCTCCGAAGATCCGATCAATACCCACTAACACTTGAAAAATTCTGAAGTCGCTAGTAAATAACTTGAACACCTGATTATTTGTCTCCTCACAAAATGACCGCTTCAGTACAGCTATTGGCAATGGGCAATCGTGAGCTGTTTTTTCCTATTCACTTTCAGAAGAAAGAATACCTTTATGCGTGCTAAAAAAAAAAAAAAAAAAAAAAAATCAGCGTTATTGGACATGCAAATTAATACAGATGAAAAAATGCTACACAAGTACAGTCTCAAGGCAAATGACGCTGTTTTAGCAAATGATTCACAAAAAGCAATGTTCGTACTCAGAGATTCATGATCCTAATCTCTCATTTTTTTTTAAGAAAGAAAGGAAACTTGTTTTGACGAAGCTGATCACTGGGTTTGGAACGGGTTTTGATCATTACAGCTATGCGGAGGTCGCATCCATGTCTCCGGTCTATGTAGCGGGAGGGGCGGCCCAAAATGCTGCTCGATGTGCTCAATATGTCTTGCCTCCGAACTCCACAGTCTATCTCGGCTGTGTAGGTAACGATGACCTCGCCAATCAACTGCGAGAAGCTAACCAGAAAGCAGGACTCAAAGAGCTTTATCAAGTTGACGACGAGTTCCCCACGGGTGCTTGTGCTTGCTTGATTACCGGTCACCATCGGTCAGTCTTGTTATTCTTTCTGTTCTTCGTGTTACTATGCGCACCTGACGTTTTTAAACTTAATTTCATCGTTTAGCTCATTGTGCACCCAATTAGGAGCCGCTGAAAAGTTTTCTGTCTCACATCTGAAGAGCGAAGCGGTCAGCAGGGTGAGCATTGAAATCATGCTTAATGAAGCCTACTCAGCAACATGTCATGATAAAACTTGCATGTTTCAAGGCCATCGATGACGCAAAGTTTTATTATCTTGGCGGATTTTTTCTCACACACGGAGTCGAAAGCGCTCTGGAACTTGCTCGAGCAGCTGCTCAAAAAGAAAAGGTCGGCTGCTCCCAACACTTTACCCGCGCTCGACTGGGTTTTCCTCAGTTTTTGTCTTGTTTTTGTCAAACAGATCTTTACGATGAATCTTTCAGCACCGTTTATCGCGGAATTTTTCAAAGATAACGTCAACCAAATCATGCCTTATGTTGATTACTTATTTGGTAACGAGTCGGAAGCTGCAGCCTTTGCAAAGGCTCGCAACTGGGATGTTCGTCTAAACTCAAATCAATGTGTGAATTTGGATATGCTTGCTGGATACTCTCTACTGATATATTATTAACACATTTCAGACCAAAGACCTCCCAACCATCGCTGTTCGAATCGCAGCACTCCCCAAAAAAGTAGAATCTCGACCCCGAGTTGTAATTATCACTCAAGGACCCGAATCTACAATCGTTGCTTCCACTTCGGCCAGCACGTTTGCTTCTTCTACTAACTTGAAGCAGGTCGAATCCGGTCATATTCTTATTGTACCAGTTTCCCCACTCAAACACGAGGAAATAGTTGATACCAATGGTGCTGGTGATGCATTCGCCGGAGGTGTATTGGCCGGATTGGTGCTTACTAAATCGATCGACGAATGCATTGAAATAGGACATAAGCTGGGTAAGATGTGCGTGGGACAAGTTGGACCTCAGTTGAAATGGCCTAAAGTCACCATCGTTTAAAATGAAAATCGAAATAATTAGTAAACCTTGTTGAGAAAGTATACTCAAGCCCTTACCTTTAACAAAAACTCTGCATGTAAGCAGGGATTCAACATCCTCGCATCAATTGACCTGATGTACTTATTCCAAAAAAAAAAAGTCACTTAAAATAAAAAAAAATTGACTGGGACAGTGAGCCCCCCGACAAGCTAGCCTACATTGATCAAACAATTCAAGATATCTCTTTGTGCAAATTTAAGTGCCCAAATTTTAGGTAAACTGAGTCAAGGTCCATTTACGGTAGCAGCAAGGCCTTTCCATCTTTTGCAAAGACAGAAAGGGAGGAAAGGGGTTTGAGGACGTTTGATAGGTCTGACTCCACGTCCTCTCTTGAGGAAAATCAAAATCATTAAAAAATGTACTTTTTTGTTTTCAAATTACATGAAAAAACATTTTTACTTTTATTGCAAGTCCAGAGTACGGGTTGAAGATCTGGTTAGTTCAATTATCTACACCTGGGAAAATGGTTATTTAGGTGTCAGGTGACATCATCCATTGCAATACATTTAATCGAACTCATACGATGATCTGGTCACTCCAAACTTTTCCTAGTGCTTAATTTCTTTGGATTGATAAAAATTTTTAAATTTTCGGTAATACAGTATTACTTAGCTTGAGAAAATATGAAAAAGCAAAAGAAATCAAAAGAAATGAAATTGAAGTTGAAATGAACATACAAGAAGCAAATTAAAAAAAAGAAAGAAAATCATTGAAAACAAACGAATTGAAATAAATGATAACAGATGAAAAAAAAGAAAGAAAATGATTGAGAATTATAAAAAAAATGTTCATGAAAAAATGAAGATTAACATTCAAGTTGAAATACGACAGAAATAACAAAACAAAAACAAACTAATACTTTCGGAATGATTGAGCTGTAGCAATTATTTAGTGTTATAGAGCTCGTTAATACTAGTAATTATAATATCCAAGTGCTAGATACACTGAAGGGGAGATGGCCCGACAAATTGACTGGAGTAATATCTGAGTGAGTTTTGTGTCCTGTTGGCTTACAAAACATCGTAATAATAACAAAAAAACGAATTAGAATCCGTTGAACTTGCTGTAATGCAAATTTGCAGCTGCGAACATGATCGAGAAAGAGAGTGGGGATGAGAATTATACTTACTTGGTTAGTTAATGCGTAATCGACCCCGATAGAAACCATACATGTTTGATTAAAATAAATAGTGAAATACATAGGGAGAAGTTGTATTTGAGAAATCAATGGGCCAGAAAAAGAGAAAAAGGAAATCTAATTATTCAACGAAATATCTTTCACAAAAGTTTTTTAAAACAGATAAAAGATCAATAAGATTCGGATTCTGATTCCCTGATGAAGATTCATTGAGAGAATTTTTTAATGGTGAGGGCAAAGTTAATGAATGTGGAGCAGGAGTCGAATTGAAAGAGAGTGATTTTTTTAAATCATTTTTTTTATTGACAGTCGATCGATTCAAAGAACCAGTAAGAGTACCACTACTAGATACCGTTGTTCTAGAGTTGATGACTTTAACAGTACTAATTGCTTTATCGATCGAGCTTCTCAGGTCAGGTGCTAAGTCTGTTAAGATCTCTCTTCTTAGTCTGGATGAGGCCGATGATGACTGAGACTGGCCAATCATCTCAACAACATCCTTATTGATCGTATTTGAACTAATTTGTTTATGACCTGAGACTAGGCTATTTTCAGAGTTGATGGTTGAATAAAGCCATAGGGCCAATTGGGTTGATGCCAGCATCAGAGACGATTCTAGTACAGCTGCTGACGCGGCAGATACAGTGAGGCAGGGGGGACCTGATAGACTGGCTGGGGCCGTGTTGGAGCTAGATTGTCGAGCACAGGCCGATCGATAAATATCAAGACTTATTTCGGCCAACTCGAATAAGGTACCCATGGTCGCTCTATCTCCTACCACAATGCTTCTTGTCTAAGAATTCGATGAAGGAGGGAAAGAAACAAGATGGGAAAAGTTTAATTATGTTTGCAACTTGTAGCTTGGATTACGGATGAAAATTAGGCTTACGGGGTTAACCAATGCATATTCAACTGCCCATTCAGCGACATCTCGAGTAAGAACCTTGAGGGCTCGAGTATGAGAAATCAAAGTCTGTAAAATGTTTCTAGAGATTTGCAACATATGTAACAAAATTTCCTGGACATGAGGTGCCAAATTGTGACCATTATCAACTACTATTTGATCATTTTTACCCGTTCTATTCAGACTTTGACTCATCATTCTGTTACCAGTCTTCCATGTAACATCGTTTTCTAACCATTTAGAAGTCGAGTTAGGATGATTGAGGCAATGAGCTAGAGTTTGAAGGGAGGTTAACATGGCTAGACAGTAATTTTCAGGTAAGCTGAGTAAAGGACGTCCAATGGGTTTTGAAGAAACAACGGCTAAGAGGTCTGTAACGAGTTCTGCTTCTTCTATGCCCGCGATAGTCAGATTCATGTCATAAGCTCCGCGCGACATGTGATCAGGAGTTAACATTGCATTGACAGCTTTCAGCAATTGTGGCGAGTACAATCTGGCAAAGGAGCCAATCTCATCCAACATGAAAATTTCGCTGTAGCATAGCGTATTGGCCAGAGAAGTAACAAGAGCAAGGACAGAACACCAGAGCCGGTGGATTGGAGTTTGCTCAAAGGGTCGATTAGATGAGATCGGGTCAATTAATCCTTGCGAAGCCCTCTGGGTGAGGGATATGTTGAGTAGAACAGGTATCAGTCCCTCAGAGGACATGTATTCCGCGAGACGATCATCTAGAGCTAAGCTCATGAAGAGTCGGATGATGTGTTCGGCGAACGTTGGCTCCTGCTCATCAGGGATAAGCTCTTGAGTGAGTAGGTTGAAGGCCGGTTGACATAGGTCATGGATCCGGTGAGCCCAATTCATTATTGGAGGACGCACAGATGAATTCATGAGTTGGTTGAAAATGCAAACGCTAAGATTCAGGTCTTGCTCGTAGTTGGTATCAGAAGTCACAACAGCTAAAGTCAAAACCGTCTCCAGAATTGAAATGCTGCACCTTAAGAGCGTGTCCACCGAATTGATCATCGCATGCCTCTGCTCATCATTCAGGCTAGGTATTTTAATTGATGCACACCGTTTAAAAATTAAGTATAATAGTTTGAGAAAATTTGTATGCCAATTAATCTTGATCCTTCGCTTTATTGAGTCGAGTATCGGAAAGCGCTCAGATGAAATGAGATATTTCACACTATCTAGTAATTTGATTGTCGTGGCCACTGTTTCTTCATTGGCCGGAAGAGCTTGAACCAAAATTAAAAGGATGGCAATTCTGACTGAATGGACATTAACCATGAAGTCACCACCTCTACTTTCTTGCGCTATGATCTTGGCTGATGAGAGCGCTGATTCAGAAAGCTGATTTCCTAGCGGTATAATTAAACTTTTCTGCTGGGAAACTACTTCTAGAAGAGCTTCCCATGATTGTGTGACTGCGAGTTGAGCCTCAACGGCTGACAGATTCCAGTTAATGGCAATTAAATTTTTTATCACTTCATCCGCGACTTGTACTGAAACTTCACTGCCCTTAATTCGACCTTTCAACAATTCATAGTCATAAACAAAACCTTTTCCATATAGCTGGAGCTTTTCATAGGGCAAAGCGGGATCAACTCTTCGGTAGGTTTCAAGCTCAAGACGGGGGTATCGATTGCTGATTTCCTGTAGCGCTTCAGACTGCAACTCGGGGTCTGCTAAACTTTCAATGACAGAAGAGACTAATTCACTTAATCGAGTGGGTGTTTTTTGAAGATCTTTCAAAACAGATTCACTAATGTTGCGTTTTACTTGGGAGTTGGGGGGGTGATCAGATTCGAGTTGAAGAAGGATGGTCAAGGTCCTGGTTGCGTATGCTTTGCACATCATTTCGTTGCAGAAATGCTTTACCTGAAGTTCCTCGAAATCACCAAAGATGATATCTTCGGCACTGTGCGACATGGATGTCAACCGGCTTTCGCCTGTGTTAGTTAGAGATTGGGGAGTGATAATCAAACTCGTTGAGATGTCCACAATTCGATCAACAAACTCCTGATTGTTTAAAGTCCGGCTCAAATCCGAGGTAAACCCATTGGCATGACTGTAAACAGTGTATAAAAAGTACAAGACACCCAAACCAACTGTAATGTTGAGTTTATTATTGTTTTCAAAGCATTCCACAAATGTTGAAATACTTAGCTCAAAAGGACTCTTCGATGGCAAAGTCTCAACATGTGATGAGGTTGAACCAGGAAGCGACGTCTTTCCAGTAACAATGATAGCTCCTAGAAAAGGTTGAGTGTCCAGTAGAACAGCCAATAAGTTCCAAAGTGACGACTGAATGAGTCCATCATCATCGCCAGTTTGGGCACCCTGAAGAGCAAGCTGGTGTAAAAATCGACTCATGTCGTCAGGATCTCCAAAGGCGGAAGAAATCGAAGGCCAATCTGATGGCCAATCTTGTGACAGGAAACAGAGGTAGGAAAATATGTCACACGCATCTCTAGCTATCTCAACATGAGGAGCATCAAGACACCATTTTGCAATAAATTGGAGAACACTTTGACGGGATGCGCCTCTGGTGGAGGCAGCACTTAAGGTCTTTCGGTGAGATTGTGCCATAAATAGTCTCTCTAGCAAAGAAGGCTGTGTGGAGGGAAGGTGGTTGATTTTGAGAGCAAGTATATTCTTAGCTAAGCGGACGCAGGCCAAGAGGGATTCCACGAATGCTTCGAGCTCGATGCTACGATGAAATTTATGAAGGGTTTCGGTTACATTCCTATCGGTAGTTATTATGAAAATTAACGGGTTAAGTGTGGTTGTAGTGGCTGAAGTGAGAAACCACGAGTAGAATGATTGAGTTAAACGGGAGAGTACCAAGTCAGTTTTAACATCACGTGACAACAGCTGAGTTTTTAAAGCTTCGGAAGCAATGGTGTTAAAAATGAAGCAGCATTTGCTTGTGATTTTAAATTTGTCTTCCAATCGGCGATATTTCCAGTTTTGAAATCCTGGCCAAACCTCTTCGCAGATCCAATCTAGTGCTTTAACAAGAACTTCTCCCTTAATATCAGCAAAAGTTTGATTGGTAGTGAGGCCCGAAGAAATAGCTTCCATGAGAAGCATTTGAGCTAGGTCTAGGATGGCAAGTGTGATACCATATTCTCCAGATAAGCGCTCAAACTTCAATGTGGGTACACTTAGATTAACAGCATTCCACGTGGATGTTTTTGATGAATCCGGGAAAAGAAGATGAGAGCCCCGTACTAAAGTCCAGACAGCCCCTGGAAATATTGGCGAGAGAGCTGAAACCAAGCGCAAGGAGATTTGGGTGATTTCACTGGTGAGAGGATGAATGGACACGTCGATTGGGCTCTCGATCAAATTGAAGAGAGCTTGGATCAAGCCTTGATGCGAAATGTCGCCAACCATCTTACTGATCAGTTCTGCCCCCAACTCAGGGCTGCCTTCTACCGCACTGGTCAAAATTTTGAGGATATCCACTACGATATCGGTTTCCAATTTTTCTTCAGCCCATGATGAATTAGACGCTGATGAGGACCCAAAAACGGCGACATAATTGTCACTTTGATGAGTAGAATAGCCAGCGTATAATAATAATAACCGACCCCAATATTGCCAAACTGACCAAGTGAAGCGCCAACACACGATGACAGGTTTCTGATCAATACCACTGACTATTTTGCCTACTGTATTCTTAGGGATTTGGATGTCTGGAGATATCCAAATATTGCGTGTGGCCTTCACCCAGCCTTGAGTTTCAGGTGGACTATCATCAGTTAAATCTATGTGTGGAGGAAGCGTGGGCTCAAAACACAAAGGCAGAAGCGGAGATTGCGCGCCTGGGATAGCTTCTGTCAAAGTTGGCAGCTGATCCGCGTAAGTCAACAGAGATTGGACGCAGATGAGTTGATCGCCCGAATCGGAGAGTTGCTTGATTTCATTGAACCCACTGAGTGACCGGCACAATTTCGTGAATAATCCCAAATTGAATGGAAACCTGGCTCGAGCCGCAGTAAGATATTCTGCTTCAGCGCTAGCTAGAGTTAGCTCAACATCAGACATATTTTTGAACCCGCCTAGAACTTCTCTCCATAAGTCTCCTGCTATAGCATGCTGCGAATCTAGCCTGAATAGTAGACCAAAGACGTTGATGAGCTCTTCAAATTGTTGTGTGCTAAGGTAAGACAATTTGAAAAAGATTGGAATAGCAGATAAAAGCAATCGAACGGTGACAAGATAGCCCAGCCCATTATTGTCGGGTGCGCCATACCGATGACGAGAACTTGCGGAATATACAGAAGTTACCAAGTGGCTTAAACTAGAGAAAAGTTGACACTGATGTGATAATATATGCCTAGCCCAGCGCTGATATAATGGCATACTTTCCTCCTGCATCTCGACATTGACTTCATCATCTTGATTAGGTGTCGTTTGATCTAGCTGAGGAAGGATTAGCGCTGCAAACTCTTGGTGATTTTCAGGAATCCCGCTTTCAATGTAGATAATAGTCAGCTTATGAAGTATGAATGACCAGGCAAGAGCAACCGGGGCCGCTTGAAGGGGGTATTGTTCGAGCAAATTAAGTTGCAAATAGTAGATCTCTTTGAGTTTCACGGGATGGATCAATTCGCGTTCAGCAGGATTGGGTGCAAATGAGTATTCAGGAGAACATATATCATCGATATGTGAAACTTGCAAAGCTATTAGCGTCAACAAGTTGGACAAATTCAGGTTGATCGCAGATGTTTCCTCATCAAAGTATGCCAAACACGCCTGACTCTTCCCCCAAGACGTTTCTTGTATAACCGTCAATGTAGAGCTATAATGAGCGCCATCTGCTTTAATGCGACCATAAAATAGCAAAAAGGCTACTTCAAGCATCAACTTTTGCTCTGAAATCAACTAAAAATTGGAGACTCGACATCAGTTTCTTCAATTTTCAACTTGATGATAACTCTCAGAAACGACGAACTTGTTTTGTCCAAACTAAAGCTTGCCTTGCCGTAGTGCGTACGCGTTCGGGGAGTAACAGCCTGGTTCGTTTGACAAATGACTGAAGTATTGAAGAGGGCGTTTCGACCGAGATAATAGAATCCAAAAATTCTGAGCAGATACTGTTTATTGGCGAGGACTCGTTATCCGCTTTTACGAACATATGAAGACAAGCATTTCACTGAGCAGATACTGTTTATTGGCGAGGACTCGTTATCCGCTTTTACGAACATATGAAGACAAGCATTTCAATATATTATTTGAATGCATGAGTAGAAAAATTGCGCTAAAGCGTGTTACTGACCTATATGCAGTGTGGATGCAACCACTATAAGAGCACTTCTCCTCTCCTCGAAATAAAATAAAGCGAACTCGGCAAGCATTTCATCGTCTAATTTTTTTTCTTCAAAATTGGGATCGCTGACTTGAATGGCATTTGATTGAGGTAAACTATTGTTTGGCGGTAAAGTTGGTTGTCGGGCATGAAGAAATTGCAGCCAAAGAATGAGAGCATCCACCTCATCCATTGCAAAGGTTTCACTGATTTCAATGACATTGTTTTTACGTTGATCAGATAAAGTAACTACTTCCTGATCGATTAATGTAACCTTTCCACTTCGGATAGTCTCACGCGACTGGGGCGAAGGACGCGGGTATGGATCATGACAATTCTTTAGTTTTTCTTCGTGCAGTTTCAGCAATTGTCGTAATGATCGAGAGGATGATGGGTTTCGTTCAAGACATCCAGAAAGGGTCTGATTAACCAGTTGAATTGGACTGCCAACGGAATGATCAATATGTTAACATTTTCATTCTGATGAAGAGATATTTGAAAGAAATCACAGAATTTAAACCATACTGTGAGACCAGTGAAAGCTTTTGCGTCTTGATTTGAACCATATTACTTAAATGATGAGATGATTTCGTGCAAGTGAGATGGTTCTGAGCCCGAAACGACCATAGGTCAAGATGTTGTGACATCTAGTGTGTCACATGAGTGTCGCGAGTCTCACGACACCTCGCGCAAATAGGTGTCACATACCGAGTTCATTCACCTCGCGCAAATAGGTGTCACACACCGAGTTCAGTTGACATTAGTGGGATTCAAAGTTGGCGCGCGCGCGCATGCAAGCCAACTTGCATATCGACTTGCCTCCCGCAGAAAAAAAAAAATCGTACTATGAGCACCCCAAAGTCCTCACCTTGCAAATGGCCAAGCGCGCCCAAAAAAAACTATCCAGAACCATATCAATCACATTCCTCGCAAAAAACCCATTCAATCACCATCCTGACCAACGGATCCATCAACCAATGCCACGAGAAACTGAGTGAGGGACTGCAATCAAGAGAATGACCAGTGTGACCCACACGCAGATCCAAGGATCCATCATCAAATCGCTTTGGAAAGAACCCAATGAAGAATCAAGCGACAATAGGGATCTTGAGGAAGCTATCATTGCTCTCATCATCCTCAAGGGCAAGTGTTACATGAAGCCACAAGTCTGCCTCTCAAGACCACCCAAAATCAGCCCTTATATCTTTTCTATGTATCATCAACGATTCAAGCAAGAGTTGAGGATGTCTCAAAGCTCATTCCATCAACTCCTTGCTGAAATCAAGGATCATCCAATTATTTTTAATAATTCAAATGTCTCACAAAGGCAGGTGAGTGACCAACTCATGGTAACTTTAAAGTGTATGTATACCTTTGGAAATGGTGCTTCAGTAGGTATGCTTTTCCAATTTTTCCATATCTCCAAGGGTACTGTTATTCTTTAATGCTCTTGTGTTGTTACAGCCATCTTGTCACTTGAAAGGTAGATCATTTCATTCCAATAATTTAATTTTTTCTTAATGATCATTTTTGTTCTTTTTGGTTAATGTGAAGCTCTTTTTATTTTATTTTTTAGTAAATATGTTGGTTGGCCAGATGCGCAAGGACAAAAATAAATCTCCTCATGCATTAAAAGCTATACAACATTCAAAAATTGAGTTGGTTTTGTTGGTGGGACTCTCTTCCCTTTGGATGAAAATCCATAAATTGATCCTCAAGATTATTACTCAAAAAAAAGAAGCTGCAGTCTGGCAGCACTGATTGTATCTGACAATCAAAAAAGAATCATCTATCACTTTACAGGGTGGCCTGGTAAGCTATCTGAATTTCTCAATGATGTAAGAACAGTTTTACTGATTTGTTTGTATTAGGTTGCTGCCATGGTACCTGGCTTTGGGAAAACTCTGAGCTAAATCTCAATAGCCAGAGCCTCTTCACTCCAGGTGAATATCTCATCGCCAATTCTGGATTCCCTGCTGATATCAACTTGATTCCAGCCTTCAAACAACCACCAAATGGACCTATTCCAAGAACTGAGAAAAAGTTCAATCAGAATCTTGCATCATTGCGGGTCTTCAATGAACATTGCATTGGAGTGCTGAAGGGTTGATTCCAGAGCTTAAGAGGACTGAGAAGCAGTCTAAGCTCAGCTAGAACAATGGAGCGGATCACCCACTGGATCAGTGCATGTGTGAACCTCCATAATTTTCTACTCTCTGACAGCTCACCAAATTTTTACATGCAACCTGATCTTATACACAAGGATGAAGACACAAGCACCAGCAGAAGAGGTCCAAACAGTGTAGGAAGCGCTCTTTGGGATGAAGTCTTCAAGAACTTCATTGAATCTTTTGGAAATTAGTGTTTGTTCTTGTTCTCTCCTCAATTTGCTCATTTCACTTAATCATGCCATTTTCCTAAAACAGATGTTTCTTTCTTGTTTCTTTTCTCTCTACTTTTTTTTTTCTTTTAATCCATTCTTATTCAGTTCTCTCCCATGCAATATATATGTCAACATCAGTTGTAATATCATTTTGATAGGCTCAATTCTTACTTTTGATTCTCTTATATTTTTATCTTTGTTTTCCTCATTTCAAAGCAATGAAGATCTCTTGTGTGAAACCAAGGAATGTTTTAATTTCTTTCAAAGCAATGAAACATTTCAAACAATTTTTATTTAAAAACAACTTATATTGAATTTGTGAGATAAAAAAATAAATAATCAAAAGATATTGAGAAGAAAAATTTGATTTGAGAAAATTTTTATTTAAGATAAAGATAAGAATGAAAAGAAAAAAATAATTCAAGAAATAAAGAAGCAAAAGAAGTGAGAGAGATAAATTAAGCAGTATCATCAGATTCAGATTCTGAATTTGATGAATCATCTGCATTGACCATGTCTTGAAGAGGTGGGAACTCAAGTGCCACTTTCTTTTATATCTCTTCTAGACTCAGTCCGTGTCATTGAAGCTGTTTCATTTAGCTGACCTTAAACTTAATAGCTGAAGCATGGGCTTGAGTGACGACCTCCGCTTTTCTCTTGCAAACCATTGACTTCATATACAATTCTTCCGAGGTAAGTCCTTTTTTTTTTAATTTCTTTTTGCGGCTTGAAATTGAACATGCTCTTCTTGGGGACCTTTTTTGATTGTAGATGGAGTTGGTGTCTGGGTGGGAAGAAGGATGGGGTCAAAAGTTTCTTCATGCAGATCAAAGCTCAGAAGGTCGAGAATGTCAGTCGATTGGCTAGTTGCACCAGGTTCACCAGTAGCAGGGGGGTCTTGGCTGCTTTCTCTGTCTACAACACTCAGTTGATTTCCAATGATCAAAAATCGAATACGGAGTGGTTCATGATCTTGATCCAATTATGGCATCAAGATCTTCCCAGTAACGGCAAAGCTTTGTGATCTTGGCTAAAGAAATTGCATGATGGAGAAATTAAAAATGATCATTATGGAGGAGAGATGATGCAAAAAGACGTACCTTCAACAGTCTTAATGCCATTAATCTCATCTTGTTCTAAAATCCCCTCTCTGGTATTTTTCTTCCAGTGGCAAGCAGTGTTTTAGGAAGACTGCAGGTTTCCAATCTTCTGGCGGACACAGAAAAGATTAAAGAAAGGAATCATTTATCAAAATAAAGAAAATAAGTTAAGTAGAAAGAGAAAAAAAACTGACCTTTGGCATCATAGTTAGTGATGCCTTTCTCCTCCATGATCTGGAGGATATCAGAACATAGATGTGTCTTGGTCATGCCACTCTCAAGGTCTCCACCTCATCTTTTGTAGTTGGTGCCCGTTGCTAACCGGTTGAGGATGATTGCTATGCTGGTTTTGCCACCATTCACACCATCTTGATCCCACGGGATGGATTTTGTTTTGGTTGTGTTTTTTTTTCTTTTGGATGATTTTTCTGCTTGATCTGATGTATCTAATTGCTTTGGTGGAATGGTCCTGGGTGGATATGGTGAAAAATGAGAGTTGATGAAGCGAGATAAAAGTGATATGGTGGTAGGAGGGAGGGTGGTGGATATTGAAATTGGCTTGCATGCCTCTTGCAAGCTGGTATTCAACTCTAAAGTGGAATGCCGGTTTGAAAGTTTTGCATGCAAGTCCCCCTGCTAAAGTTGGTATGCACAGCGGGCTGCATGCACGCGCGTTCCAACTTTGAAACCCCCTATTGAGTGCTACAGCTCCTTCACCTGTGCCTCATTTCATTCCTAAAATGTGTGACAGCCACTCCTGTGCCTCAATTTTATCATGCCACCCGCAAGCTATTGGAGCAAGCGGACTACATCATGGTAAAAGAGCATAGGAAGTAGGGATGGCACCCGTTGGGTACAGGGCTGCTGGAGGCCAGAAGGGTAACCAACCTGCGGGTATACCCAAGTGCTGAGGGGAGCAAAATTTTTGTGTGGCCAAATTTCCACCGTAGATGGGACATAACCACAGGTATCCAAAAGGCTGGGTATCAACAGGAATTAACGCGGATTACCCAACAAATTTGGGAATTCAGCTGTAAAAAAAATACATTACAGCAAAATTGATGACATTGGTGATGAAACTGAAACCAATGAGTTTTTATTTCATTCTTATTTTTTATCATCCTTTCCAAGTAGCATATTTAAACATAGCATTAAAAAAAAAATTCAAATAAAATTGACTATTTTCACAGAAAATTCTCCTCACATTGGTTTAAAAAAAATAAGCTCCACTACCCAATATAACCAATTGGGTGGGACAACTCTGCCCAAAATTTTAACCATCCGATGCCCAACATTTATTTGTCAAAAGGTTGTGTCCCAACAACTGTCCCCGGGGGTATGGAACCCAGGTATAACAGAGCGCCGGCCTTACGGGTGCCATCCCTCATAGCCAGAACTGTTTTATTATATCTGCATGAGAAGAAGCAAAACAATAGTGCATAGTCTGCACTTAATATATTAGGCAGAAAATGAAAGTACATAATTGACTATGTAATGGAAAATGTGAAATATGCTGAGTATTTCAACTTGTGATTGTTTGACATGTGTCAGGCCAACAACTGCTAGGGAAGTTGGTGGGACACAACACTATTTCAACTTGTGATTGTTTGACATGTGTCAGGCCAACAACTGCTAGGGAAGTTGGTGGGACACAACACCCCCCCCTCTTGAAGTAGCCTCCAAGGACCCATTCCTCCTGATAGTGATGTTTTGGAATTGTTAGATTTTTTGTAAAAATGTCCCCTAGTTGATCCTTTGTAGGAATCCAAACCAGGTTAATCTGTTGTTGAAAGAAGGCTTGATTTGTGGGGAAGATGTCCATGTTTGATGAATGACCTTGTAGGTCAGGGGGTAGTTGTGCAAAGGGGTCTTACTCTTATTCAAAATAGACATTCTTAAGTCTTTCAAACTGAATAGATTATAATTTGGAGAAGTTTTATCTCAAAGGAACGTGTTTAGATTTTTAGAAAAGATGTTTTAAATGATTTAAAATATGAATTTAAAGAGGTTGCTATTAAAATGATTTGATAAAGAGAAAAACTATAAGAGAAAACAAGTGGTATTTATAGAGTCTACCAAGACTCTTGCGCATTAGTGAGAATGAAAGAAAAATGAAAAAATAGAGAAAAGGCCCTCAGAGTTCCAGGCTTTTAAACCCTTGGTATTGATCCTTGATGTTGATGCCAAGGGGTAAATCTTCAAGTTCAATGCTGAATGTTGCATCAACAAGGCCGAGGAGTTTCCTAAATGAAAAAAAAAACTAAAACCTTTGAAAAGAAGCTATTACGTTTTAGTGCTTTGTATATACATAAAATAGTACATAAAAATGTACATAATCGAATTATAACACCCTGTCCGTGTGACGCGTAAGTTTGTTTGAATAACTGTTGCCTCCAATTTGAACTGCCGCTTGGTCGTCACAGTACATCTGTCCCACAACCAAATCACCGGTTAAGTCTTCAAGAAGATTTCAAAGCCACAAAACTTTTTGTGTTGCCATGCCCAACACCATTTATTCGGTGTGTGCAGTTGAGCTTCCAACAGTATTCAATTGGCAAGAGACCTAAGCCACCGGGAGTCCCTATTCAAAAACAACAAAACCGTAAGTTGATCTGGAGAACTTGCCACCCCAGTTTGCATCAAGAAAACAACGGAGTGGGGCCACCGATTTGTCCGGAAAGATGTTCAAAGTTTTGTTGCAAGTGTTGGAAAGATAGTTGATCAGGTGCTGCAAGCATTTCCAATGCTCTTCAGATGAGCTGCTTTTGTAACACGCAAGAAAATTTACCGCAAAGGTAATATTGGGACGTGTGCCCACCGATATATAGCAAAGACTGCCAATTAGAGAAAAGAACTTGTCCTTCAATGTTCCTGTTGAAAGAGTATTGGTTAATGGTAGGTTACCAGTTGGGAGCGGCATTGAGGTCACAGAGACACCGTCTCAGTGATCCGGTAGGATCTTGTTTAACGGTTTTGGTTGAGACAGATCAAAACCCCAATTGCTTCTTTGGATTGTTACACCAGCAATTGTGTCAAGTGTATCTGCCCATTTTATGCTGATTGACTCATGTAGTAGTTTTTCTAGAGTTCTTAAAGCTTCTGCTTATGGACCCATTATGATTCATTCATCCACATGAACCCACATAACCTCCCAACCCCCTTCTTTCTTTAAAAAATAAACACCGCTGTCAAATTGAGAACTTGTGTACCCCAGGATTTCAAGTTTGGATGAGATGTTGCCACAAACAGCATGCCACCTGTTTTGTGCCGTATAGTGCCTTGTGTAATAAACAAACATAACCTTTGGGGAATTTCAACCCTTGAGGTGCTTTAACCCAGATAGTCTCTAGAATGGGGGAGTTGAGGTAGGCTGCCTCAAAGTTGAACATATGTATGGGGTGACCATTCTTAGAAGCAATGCCAAGAATTATTCTCATGGATACAATGTTGCTGCAGGAGAAAATGTTTCATTAAAACCAGTTCCCTTGACTTGATTACAGCCCTTAGCAAAATACCGGGCTTTGAATTTTATAGTGTTGCCTAAGTCATCACTTTTCTTTACAAGGACCCATTTAGCTCTTAATGGTTTTACGTCCCTTGGGATCTCTTTAATTGACCATCCCCCTATACAATCCACATTGTCCAGTTCCTCTTTTATTGCCTTTGACCAATTTTGTGCATCTGTGCCCTCCATAGCTTTAATACAAGTAGTTGGAGTGTCATCCTTTGACAAAGGTGGATCCTTAACCATCCTTTCTACCATGTTCTCTTGAGATTCGAATGCTAGGTCTGCAGAGTAATCACCTAATTTCTGTGGTACAAGCAATTTGTTAGCAGCGATGATTTCTTTAGGAAATTGGACTACTGCCAAATTAACAAAGGTGTTTGTGGCTGGAATACAAAAAATCCATGCCTTGCTATAGTCTCAAATTCCAACTACCTTCCCCAGTATACTTTTTTCATCCAATTTACTCCTTTTTTCCACAGGTACATGTTTGTTGGAATTGCATTCCTTGCTTAAAAG
>KN360972.1:0-44847 GCA_000785685.1 Uromyces viciae-fabae | reverse complement strand
AAGAGTAAAAAAAATGCAAAAAAATATGAGAAGAAAAGAAGAAAAAATCCTTGAGTTCTTCCTTTTTTTATCCTTTTTTTTCCTCCTCTCTTTCTGTCTCTCTTTTTTTTACTCTTTTTTTCTCTTTGTTTACACTTTTGTTTATTTGTATTTTTTTTATTCTTTTTTCTTTCTATTTTTATCATCTTTTTATTCTCTCTTTTTTCTTTTTTTTAATTTAATTTTATTTATATTTCTTTCTTTTTCTTTTTCTTTTTTCTTTTTTCTTTTTTTTAAATTTACTTTCATTTATATTTCTTTCTTGTTCTTTTTCTTTTCTTTTCTTTTTTTTTTCTTTTCTTTTCTTTTTCTTCTCCTTTTTTTTTTCTTTTTTCTTTTCTTTTCTTTTTTTTTTTTTTCATTTTTTTCATTTTTTTTCATTTTTTTTTGTTTTTTTTCATTTTCTTTTTTTTTTTTTTCATTTTTTTCATTTTTTTTCATTTTTTTTCGTTTTTTTTCATTTTTTTTCATTTTTTTTCATTTTTTTTTCATTTTTTTTCTTGTTTTTTCATTTTTTTTCATTTTTCATTTTTTTTTCTTTTTCTTTCTTTTCAGTTTCTTTTTTTTTTCTTTTTTTGTTTAATTTTCTTTCTTCTTCTTTTTTTTTCATTTTTTTTCATTTTTTTTTCATTTTTTTTCTTGTTTTTTCATTTTTTTTCATTTTTCATTTTTTTTCATTTTCTTTCTTTTCAGTTTCTTTTTTTTTCTTTTTTTGTTTAATTTTCTTTCTTCTTCTTTCTTTCTTTTCTTCTTTTCTTTTCCTTTTCCTTTTTTGGTTTTTTGTTTCTTTTTTAACTTTCTCTTTCTTTCTTTCTTTTCCTCTTGTTTTTCTTTTTTTTTTTTTTGTCCTACTAAAACAACACCCTGTGGCGGGGTGAACTCACTAAAGCAACACCCCCCTGGGGTGTCATTTTATTCTTCAGGTGTCTAAACGACACCTGGTGCGGGTCATTTTGTACTAAAACGACACCTGGTACGTCGCAAGGCTTGCCTCGCGATGTACCTCTTACCCAAGGTGTTGTTTTAGTAGATTAGGGGTTTTGTTTTAGCACGCGCCTAAAACTTCATTGATTTATTTAATCAGATAAAAGAATCAAACATCTTTCAGATAAAATCATTTTTTTCCCTATGTTATAAAACTTTCAGGCAGTCTATTTTGTATCTGCCCTGAGGTATTTTTTATTTCATTGTTTCTTATATATGTTATCATAAAAACATTATAAAAATCTTTTATTAATGGAATACTAACTTAGTTTGTGATTTCTTTCAATAAAATGGATCTGAATTTTTGGTCACTTCCTCCCTGATAGTTATAGTGGGAACAGATTGAGCTTTTCTAATATAAGTGAGTAAACATTTCTATCTGGAGGTAGTCTTTTGGCTAGATTTTTGATGATCAATTCTGCACAGTTGAGTGATAAAAAAGTAATTTGAGAAAAGTGGGTTTGAATTTTACTGTTTTTCAAGTCATTCTGGGTTAATCAACTGGTTCTTTTCATCCTTCTGTCTAGAAATTTATTTTCAATATCCATGGAAGTTTCATCAATCCCAACTTGTTTCTCCTTTTTTCTGAAGGATTTGATCCTAGTTGTAGTACCATTCAAAGACACAATGTTGATTGTAGCTTTCTAGACTGATTTGGGTAGGGTTCCATTCTACATAATTTAAGGAAGAAGTCATCGTTATTGGCTATTCTCTTTTTGGAATTTCTACTTGTGCTTCCTCAGTTCTAAGCTGACATACTAAAGTAATTGAAGAAAATCAGGATTGAAATTAGTATGATCAAAGGCTCAGTGAGATGATGATTAAGTGATAAATGGATAAGTACAGTAAAACTCACTATCAATAGACAATTGAGATTGATTGGGACAGTTGGATGGCACAACTTGAAGGGACCCTGAACTGGTTTGTATGAACAAGAACCAATGTGTCTTTCATTGCATATTTTGTCTTTTTATAGTAATTAGTTTAAGGAAGCCCTTGGCAAATAGGTCCAGGGGTTTACATTTTAACTGCACAGTGATAAAGAAAAATGGATCTCTTGTGTCAGAGGGTCAAAATTCCAACAGCAATATTGCATTTCAACTGGGTCCAGTTGAGCCTGTTTTCTTTCTGCAGGGTAACCAGGGCACCAATTATGGGTGTTTTGCTTTCTAATAGGTGTCTAATAGGTCTGGAAGGACTATAAGGTTTCAAGTTCTCATTGGGTAAATAATAAGATCTTCAAATCTTCCTACACAAATTTTTCTATTTATATTCTGGCCCCTGGGGATTCTGATCCTCATAAAGAGATATAGATGATTGATGTTTGATTCATTTTCCTGGGTTAAAGCCAAAGAGTCCACTTCTACTTCCAAAATAGGTGGAGCATTTTCAGCTACATTTTTTCCCTTAGAGATTTCCCCTTTTCAGTCCCTTTGCACTGACCCAAACTCATTTGCATGATTTTTTTTTATTGAATCCCAACTTTTAAGTTCCCAGTGAATTCTACAGGATCATCTTTAATTTCCTCCTACCAAGCCTTAGGTAGATACTTATACCCATGGGGAGTCCAATCCTGCTTAGTTAATTCTTATGTTTCTTCTGATCCTGCCTTACAAAAGCTTGAATAATTTTGAAGCTATCGTTTGATATCCTTTTACTTGTTGATTAGTTACAGTAATCTTATTATTTTTCAAGACCAAGTTAAGCAATTTCTACAATCTTTCCATTTTTAACTTGGTGATTGCTCTTCAAGTTGCTTCTTGCCAAATTTATTCCATCAAATTTATTTAATTGGGCCCCTCAGTTTCAATAGTGTCTTCATATTCAGCATTGGAGTTATGTTCACTGCAAAAAAAATACCTCAACTGGTACCAGTAAGCACAAAAAGGTAACAAGGCCCCTTTGTAATATTTCATGTGAGCTGGTGACATTTGAGCTAGCTTTTAGAAGAAGAGAGCTTATTTGAGCAATGGCTACAAAAAGATGAGTTCATAGTGCTGTATGTTTAAATGGACAAAAAACAAATGTGATATTTTCACTATGAAGGAGCAGGAAATCCCATATTATAATTTCAGAAAGGATTCTTCACCATGGATCACTCCTAACTCAGCAATGTTATATCAATAACTCCACTATTTTCAAAAAAAATCAAGGCAGAAACATGAAATGTGGTACTTCAAATAATTTATTTACATTACAAAATTTGAGTATCAAGCTCTATGGATTAAGAAAAACAATTGATTAGCTTAAATTAAAATAAGATCACATCATAAATTGAAATCAGAAGCATGCATGAGGGAGCATGCATGAGGGCAAATGCAGTGTCCTCATGAAATGTTTTATAATTTGCTTTCATATGTTTTCACATATTTTTATATATATCCAGAGTTTGAATCATAGTGAAAGTTTCAACAAATGTCTTGAAGGAGTGAGGTCACATTTCTGGAAGTATTTGAAGAATTTCCAAGTGGTAAGATCTGAATTCTCTTCTGAATGGGTTGATGAAGATGGGTTTTTAATTTGATAGACCAATCATAACTGATTGGAATTGTTTCCCAGGAGGGAATTGGCACAAAGATTTGTATGAGCCAATGAATCACATTATTTGTCTTTGATCACTCAACTTATAATGTAAAGAAGACCACCACACTTATACATATGAAAAATGGTAACACCAGGTAAGAATTTATATTTGATATCTTTTACTATCAGACTGTTGATTTGAACAAAATCATAAACATTAATAATTACTATTACTACTCTTGAGCAAGCAAGAGTAACGGGCATTATTCTCAACATATAGGTTTTATTGAACTATCTTAAAAATATAAGATTGAATACTTCATTCTTAAAAATAAAAGAATGGACTTTCTTAATTCTATAAACATATAGAGTAATACTAATTTTGTTTTTAATCATAAGCATATGATAGAAAAATCGATACTTGAAGTATTTGGTGAATAGTAAGATTCAAAATCATGCTGAATTCATTATAATTTTACCAATATTTATATTAGAGGTCATGTGAATTATTGGGAAACTTAAAATGGTACCCCATTCTCTATCTCATTGTTTATATAAATAGCTCTCTCTTTGAAAAATTATTCCCAAAACAATGGACACAAATATTATTGCAAATTAGCTCTCTCTTGTTATCAAAATACACTAGGATTTTTTTAATAATGAAAATTAATCTTGACCTAAACAATCTCAAGTAGATAAATTGGATGATAGAATGAAATAATATCTTGATGATTTATTTTAATCATAAAAGATAAAGATGATAAAATGATAAAATAAAATAAAATATTAAATGTAATATCTTATAGATAACAATAATTAATCGGAATGATTAATAGATTTGTAATATATTGTAATTAATATCTCAATGAGAAATAAAAGAGGAACTGATTTTTAAGAATAATTTTAAAGTAATTTTATTGTCACAACTTTTTCACAAAAATCTTGCTGCAAAAACTGAAATTAATTTTCTTGAGAATGATTTAAACTTTTTAGATTTATTTGATCATTGTAAATAATTTGGAATCCTACAGCAAAATAGAGGGTATCATGATGATTTCATGATTCATGTCAGCCTCCAGACATTATATTGTATACATTTCTGAAGGACTGCAAATATATTATTATTATCATTATTTTAGTTTAGTTGAGTTTAGTTTATTTTATTTGTATTTTTTATATATTTGATTTGGATTTTGATAATTATAATTCATAATTATGAATTAATTCTAACATCCAATCAATTTAACAGTTATACTTCCTCTGTGTAAAGTAAACATGGTGACCCAGGTTCAAGCCACCAGGGATTCATCAAATATAAAAATAACAAAAAACTGTTTTTAAATAAAATTATAGCACTTATAAAAAGCGCATACTATCTTCAAGAATATTTCACTCTTGAAGATATTTCCTGAAAATACCACAATATATTTGGATTCAAATTCATCATCAATCATGACAGATGATAAAGGTTATATAATTTACCCTTATCATTTTTCGATAAGTTTCCTTTTGACTGATTGGGATTATTAACCCCAATCAAATCTTCTTTTGAATGAAAAAGTGTGAAAAAACAAGAGTTTTTCTGTTGGGAGAAAAAAGAGTATAAGTACTCCTTGTTTTCCTCCGAACCAAAACTCAGAATAAATTAGAATAATAATTTAATATAGTACTTAATAAACTTCTTTAAATATTACATAAATATTTCGAGATACATGTAAGTTAAATCCTTTCTACAGATTATTTCAACCTACAGGGCTCACCCCTCCTTCTAAATACATTAGAAGGACAGTGCCCTATAAATAAAAGCTTGGTCAGGTTATAACCACCAACCCTTCCTCTTAAATATAAGAAGGAGCTCCACCTTTTGGTGTGAAGACACTCTACAATTGAGTATTTTAATAATTACAAAAATATCTATAATTATTAAACTTGTGTACTAACTGTCACGGCCTAAGGTGCAATAGAGACAGTTAGTAAAAAGCTCACCCAGCTCACAATTTAAATGATTTCATTAAGTTTTATTTTTTAAATTTCAATTTTATTCTTTTTAGTATTTTTATTTTCAATAATTAAAATTACAAACTAAATTCATCTTACAATTGAGTTTAATCCTTTGTTTTAATTCCCTCTTTGTTACTTGTTGAATGTTTTTTTTATCTGTAACTTGCTAAAGGGAAAATTCAAAAATAAATTATAATTTAATTTAATCTTTTATTTTTCTTTTTCTTTTAATAAAATAATATTTATATTAAAAATTCTGATTACTTCTATCAATAACGGAAATTTTGCTGGCCTTTTCCAAAAGGATTCCATATCTTCCTCATCAAAAATTACATTCATTGAGCCATTCAGTGTGTAGCCAGGAATTCCCATATTGGCCCACCCTTCCCCATAAAATGGGAGAAGCGTATATGTGTTAAGTCCTCTGTGCATCCTTAAGAAAGAAGGTGAACAATGGCCACATGGTGTCATGGGAAAGGCTGATCAAGAGTTCTGGAAAAGGTGGAAAATATCTTGAAGATTGTTTTCTTTTCTAAGTGGGAAATACAGAGCATTTTGAAGCAACAGAGCTATTTTAGAGAATCAGGGAATTTCAAGTTCTGAGTGGTGATTTGGATTAGTTGCTCAGAAAAGGGATCACTCAGGAGATTACTGAGGGTAAAAATTTGCATCAAGGACTGTGGTGTTGAGAATGTAGCGTATGCTATTCCCATTTAGATCCACTGAATTCAACCTATGTTTCACATGAGTGTCACAGTAGAATCTTCTTCACAGCAAGGAAAAAATATACTCACATCAACTATGGCGAAAAGCCTAATTCAAACTTAGGAATACTCAGGACACAACTACCAATGGACTATAGACATGTTGCAGACTGGAAAAAATTGAACTTGAACATCAATCATTGATGAAACACATTCAAATTAAGAATTTTAGGGAATTTCATGAGTAAATTTAAACCATTCAGCAATAATAAAATAGAAAAAAATACAAATCATCAAAGTAGAATGGTAAGACAAATGCACCATTAGAAATTTTAGTAAAAAGTTTGGAGAAAAAGAAAATAGAATCAAAAGGAAAAGTACCATGAAATCAAAATTTCCTGGATTTTTGGGACCAGAGAGGAGGAAAAGAGGGGATTACCTATACACAAGAGAATTTCTCATTTTTTTATATATATAGACCACTTTTTATCAATTTTCCTTTCTCTCCTCATGCAAATATATCATTGAATTGTTTTCACCTTTGCAAAATACAGAGGGCATAAATAATGATATTCTGTGGAATTTGAAAGGTCAGAGGAAATGTGGAGTCTATATTTGTGTTGGGAAGCTTGGGCAAAGGTGGAGTAGTATGAGTAGTATGCTGAACAGGTGGAGTCATTGTGCAAGCTACTCAAGAGCTTTGAAAAAGGTGGAAAGTATCTGCAAAGTTTGGCTTTTTTTAGTATTGGGAATATACAAGATCATTTATTAGTGATGAAGATATTGTGGAGCTTTAGGGTTTTTGGGGGATGATTGGTTTAGGGGATAAGGCAATTGGACAGGGGTTAAGGGGCAGATTGGTGCAAAGGGCTGCGGATCAGCAGGGAAAAGTTAGGATTGGCTGCGGATAGCAATCCAAGCTGGTGGGCTGCAAGTTGTGGGTGGCATTGGTTAGTGGAAAGGGTTCTGGTAGTACGGTAGAGACAGGATTGGTTTTTGGGGAAAAATGCTGCCAATACAGAAATCAGTGGCACAGGGGAAGTTGTGGGGTGTTTGGGTATTGGAGGGGGTGGAAGGGCAGAACTTGTATATATCATATTATCATGTTATCACATTGAATTTTATTGCACAGTTTTTCTTGGGGTTTAATCAATAAATTAAGCAAGAATTGGGTTTTCACACATATTCAACTAAAGGTAGACAGCTGCAGAAGTATCAGTGGATGGATGAGGGCCAGTGCACAGGGATATCTGTTCTAAACATACAGGTTAGTCCAGCTAGATTTCTCACAAATAGTCTTTGAAGCAGAACCTGCGGAAAGGAACTTTGTGTACAGACATACTATTTATTTCCACAGCGGACACAGGGGTGGTTGGTCAGGGAAATATCTGTTAGATTTAGCTTGTTTTCTATGCTTCAAGCATTAGTCACTAAAAATCACATTTAAAATATTATCGAAATGTTTATTCAATAGTCCTGCTGTATGTCAGATTACATACAAACAATTATTTTCCTGTCTAGTCCTGCAAGATGTCAGTTTACATCATATTAGTCATGTTTCCTTGTCTTGTCCTGCTAGGTGTCAGATTACACCTCCTGTCATGTCTTGTCCTGTTCTAGTCAGATTACTAGTCTTATTTTATCTCAAATAGTTTAACCCCCTGGCAATCAGCCAGGGGTCCTGTCAAAAATTCTCTTATATTTTGTCTTTGTTTTGTTGAAATAAAAATCATCAAGTTAGAGCATTATTTTTTTGTTACCACTTCAATCTCCTTGGTCCAAGTCATCTCCCAACAGTGACTTGTCTAAATTAAATCAAATAAAAATCTCTTAATAATCATCATAAAATCATCCATAAAAATCAATTAAAAATAAAAACACAAAAATAATAAAATAAAATTTTTACCCAAAAATAATCTTTTCATCTTCAAAGTCTTCAAATCTAACAATATCCTTCAGAATTGGTAAGTAGGTTGATTTTTTGATTTTGAAATTTTAAGGAGAAAAACAACACAGATAGCTGAATGCTCTGTTGATGGGGCTAGAGCAGCAACTATAAGGTTTTGATAGAAAAATGAGGGCAAGTATCAAGGAAACTTGGAATGATTCAAGAAAAAAAGAAAAGACAGAGAAATTTTGGAATCAATGTTTTCAATTACAACATAAAAGTTCCTAAACTTATAGGAAAACAAATACCCCACACTTGTGGCTGAGCTAAAACAAAAATTAGTTAATTCATTTTGATTCACTATGAATCTAACAACTTACTTCAACTAGAAGTATTTAAAACTGTGACTTTACTGAACAATTCTTCAACTCAAAGCACTAACTTGATGAGAATTTATCTCAAAACTAACAATACTTTAACATATAACTAACATTCTTGAACTTAACTTGAACTAGCTTCAACCAGAAGCCACTTCATAACCGCAAGAAACTATCTTGATGTTGGCTACACTATAATAATAACCCATATATTATTAAACTACCAAAATAACTTGAGGATGTAAAACTATGACACATGAATGTCACAATACTGGACTAGAATTTCAACAAATTAGTTTTCTGCAGGGAAGTTGCAGGGTATTTGGGTGCTAGTGGGGGCAGGGCTGGAATTATTTAAGGCGGGGTTTGAGTAAATTTTTAGATATAATAGAAAAGATTACTTTTTTAGTTACCAAAAAAAACATTAATAGATTTAGGGTTTTAGGAATTAAATAGCTTTCCAATAGTATTAGTTTTTATCTCTAGTGCTGTGTGAGACAAAAATGGAAGATTTCCTGGGTTTTATTTCTGGGATTATAGTTTTAGAATTAGTTATTCCTTTTTTAGGTAGCCAGTTGTGGTACCTCAGAGTTCTCAGAACCTACATAAGTAGTCCATTAATTTCTTTCCACAAAAGCTATTGTTTTATGTTTGATTTTTGTCTTTTCAAAGCCAAATCTTAATCTTGGAATCACCTTCTTGAACTTCCATTCTTACTATATCCCAGGTGAAGCCTTTCTCCCTTTTAACCTTCATCTAAGATCACATGAGTGACATCTTCTTGTCACCTAGAGGTTCTGAGCTCCCTTCCAGCATACCTTTCTAGATCATTCAATGAAGGTTTTATTCTATAGCCTCTCTTTGAGTCTCACAATGGTTTCAAGGTATTAATTTAAATATTAAAAGGGGGGGAGGAGTTAAGATAGAGGATATCTTCCTTTTGTGGAAAAATTACATTTTTACCCTACTTTGAGTTTCACCCTGCTTTCTTCATTTTCTGTATAATGAGCTCCTTCCTCACTGTTTTTCAGCAGCTAATCACCCCCCCTCCCCCCAGAATATTATAAAATGAATTTTAGACATTTCAAAGGTAACAAAGGAATTTATTCTACCTAGCAATTTCACCTTAACTTTTCTAGACATGTGATTTAAACTTGAACTATAATTTAAACTATAGTTATATTCAAAAATTTCAAAATCATGTGAAAGAAAAGTACACAGCAAACCAATGACCATGTTGATGAGTTTAATAAATTATGTGATTTTTGCTAAGTTAAGCTATTCATAAGTTATGTGTTGAATTATTGTAACTTATGATTCAAATAAACTATCAAGATAAAACTACTTCTAAAACTATTAATACTAAAAACTCTTTTAATTATATATTTTAAATATATAATACTCTTAAACTACTACTTCTATAAAAAAACTACTATCTATCTTAAACCTTCAGTTAAAATGCCTACAGGCTAATTTGTCAGCACAGTTTGACACTTAGATCCTGCCCATTAAATCTGTTGAGTTACTCATACTAAAATATACTTTTTCTCTTTTAGTTAATTACAATTAAAATGTTCTTTAAACTATTATGATAGCACAGTTTGTCTAGTAGATTTATACCATTAATATTGTTAATTTACTAACTTAAATCATCTTACTATACTTCTCCAACTTCTTATTTCTTTTCCTTGATAACTACTTTTAACTTTTTGTATTTACTTTGATTATGTAAGCAGGACCTATAAATAGGCCTGCTCACCCATCTGAAATAAGACATCGACTTCTCTTCTTTTTCAAACTCGTTCATCCTCTTCTTTCATCTGAATTAACTCAGTGGTAGAGCTTTCAGCTTTTACCCTTATTTTCATCTCAAAAATCATCATTATGTATATCTTCAACCCATACAGAATGATTCTTGAATTTTGTAAATAATTTATCCAAGTACCTCATTTCAGCCATATGCCTTGTTGAGTATCTTAGAAACAGGGGGAGTTTTTGATACACTTCTTCTGAGTGAACAGCTCATTGGGTATAGGATCCATTTATGAAACAACATTTGAGAATTTCCTGCTCCCTCATGGTGAAATATCAATTATTTTGTGGAACCCATTTAAACATTCCACAACACCAATATTTCTTTTGAGATAAAAAAAATCAGAAAGTGAATGTGGGTTTTTCAGGAGGCAATGGAATCAATTTGGGAATTTGGGAGCCTTAAAAGTAAACTAAAAAACCTTCTGTGGTTCAAATATGGGCTGAAACAGTGTAAGAGACAGCACCCATTATATATCTCCAGACTATCAAGAATAACCAATTTACTGGTATCAGATTACCACAATTTTCTCAGAGGTGAAGGTTCCTGATGAGCACTTCCCTCCAACCAATATGATTTGAGTTGTGAACATCACTTTCCTCCAACTGACATTTTTTTTTGGAGAGACCATCACTCTTTTACAACCAAAATGGTTCATGCAAGTGCCTCCCCTGCAAAAAAAGGGGCCCTTTTCTCTATGGTAAGCACTTAGAAAAACCCCCGGTGACACACATACACACTCCACATATATCTTTTCCAAGATTCATGCTTCATTTTAAACCAATCAATCAATCACATTTGTATCCCCATTTGAGCTTGATGTGCATCATAGGACTGCAAGCATGGGAGTGGTGTGTGTGTTATGATACAAAGACTATTGTGGTTTGGTAGTGTGGGATCCTGGTTGGGTTTATCATTAAAGTTTGGGTCAAACTTTGATGTTTAAGCTCTATTGTTTTATTCACCAGTTTTCTCACTCATTCATTTTGTGTGTCATAATTCATTTCATGTATGCCCAGGCGCATTTTTTTTATTTTTAGTCTTTGTTCCTGTCATCATCCTCTCTACCCATAAGCTCACTCAGATTCCCTGGCTCCCCAAAGAGGGAAGTTATGGCACAGATAACAGGGGCTTGTATCATATGGTACTTGATTGGCCAACTGTTTTGGATTCACCTTGTATTAGTTTCTTTTTCCTAGTCATAGTGCTTTGCAAAATTATTCCCAAACAAAAAGCCTTGAAAATATGGTTTAAGAATTCTTTTTTTTTTTATAGCTTTTTTTAAGAAATCTCCTTCTCACTAGTACATTTTTTGGTATCAAGTCAAGTTCTTTTCCCCCTCAGCCTCTTTGGAATTGATTTAAACATTTTTTCTTTCTCAACTCTTTGTTGAGTTCTCAAACTTTGATGAGTTATTTTTCATTAAATTTGATACAAGGTGTGTTTAAGTTGATCTGTGGGGTGCAAATCTCAATCACTTGGAAAAACCAACAACAACCAAATCAAATCAGACCAACGGCCAACACAAAACTCATTCCTTTTCTTCACCCTCAATCGCTCTCCCTTCTCATCAAGGCTTTACATACCCAACCGATCAGCTAATTTAAGATGAGCGATCATCTCAAGGACGTGCCCGAATTTTTCGAAGTTTGTTCTCTCTTTTTCTCTCTCTTGAAATAGGTTTTGTTTTCATCGATTCAAATGTAAAAAAAAAAAAAAATCAAACCTTCGACTCTCAGCACGGCCAATTCCATAATAATCTTGCAATCGGTAGATTTTACTGACAGTTGTCATATGTTATACTTGAAAATAAAATAGGCAGAACTAGGAGAGAGCTTACTTTCACGAACGGAATTTTTAACATCATTCAGAGAATTAGGACCCCCAGATTTATGTCATCTTATCAAGACTACAAGTAAACCAGGATCGAAGACACAATCAAGTACAAATGGAATAGAGCGTGATTTAGGAAGTTATCATTACGTAAGCGGTGCTGATGCCAGTAGTAGTGCTAGTTTAGCCCTCCCTTTTTTTTTTTTTTTTTTTTTCATTTTCAATCGGTTTTCATCTTATTAATTTCCACTCAAAACTTTTTTTTATTGTTCTTGCTTTTCTTGATCGCGTTGATATGATTCAGAAATTCCCTGACTTATTCGATCGAAGAAAGCGGTAGTTGGCTAGGTGGCTGGGCTAGCAGCAGCAGTAAAAGTGGCTGGAGGATCCGAAGTGGTTGCTACTGGTACGTACATTTTTTCATCCAATCTTGAAAAAAGCTTTTCAATTACTTATTTTTGCTCTCATAATTCAAAAAAAAAAAAAGCTGTTTCAACGCATTTTCAAGGGTTGACGTTAGAGTTGAAGTAAAAATCCCAGGTGGTGTAGAAGCTTATCTAATTGACCTACGTGGAGAAAGACACGAACCAACACCAGCGATTTGGACTGAAACTTACGTTTCCGCTATCTTGAGAGCAATTTTGTATGCCGATGATCCAAACTATAGACTTGCTGGGTTCAGGAAAATCGATCCGATCACTACACCTGAAGGCGAACAAAGATTTTTGAGGGCCGTACAGGAAATCTTCTTTAAAGGTACACTTTTTTCCATCTTTATCATCATCATCAGAACTCTTGAACCCTTTTACATTACGCTTTGTTTTCGTTTTTTCTTGTCTGACGTTCTACTATATTCATTGCCTCGTCTCAAAACACGCCGACTTCTTGCTAGGCTGGCAGTTGGGTAGTGACCCTGAAATTCAAGTTGCTACCACCATCTCGAATCATCTAACAACAGGAATCATGAAATATTTTGGTGATGGATTCAGGTTAGAATTTGATATCGCCGTGAAGCAGAATAAAGGCTGATCGGATAATTCCACCATCAATTGATTTCACTTTCTGCCATTCAACGGTTCAGATGGGGTCCTGCGGTCAACTTATTTGAAAAACTGACTTTAAAGGAAGTTGAAGTAACCGCTCTATTAGCTCAGTCTTATTTAGGCATGAGTAAGCCATCATATTCTGGTCCCAATTTCATTATCTCATTAAATCTCACCTGGTTTATCTTCGATTCCGCAGATGAGGAGGTCAAAGCCGTCCAGGTATTACATCATGCTTTGGAAGAGCTACCTCAATCGTACGCTTTACTTCATGTCCAATGTGACTTTCTCAGATCAAAGGGTGGGCAGGTAAGGCGTGGTGATCTTTCTCCCCTCCCTTGTTCAGTGTTTCAGTTTGCAAATCAGTCTGATTATACATTTGAAAATCCGATAATCTTCATTATCGCTTATTGTTATTCTACGGCAAGGAATCTAGTATACAGAATGGGCGCTTAAATTAGCCCGGAGAGCGGTCAATTGTGCACCTAGTGAATTCGTTACTTGGGCCAAACTCACCGAAGTTTACATCGAACTTGGTCGTTATTCCGATGTGAATTTCCTTATTGATTGCAATGCTTCTATTTTGCTTACCTTGAATCATTGACGTTTAATTGATAAAATGATACTTATGTTTACATAAATGTGTATTTGTAGGCATTGCTTACGTTAAATTCGTGCCCGATGTTTACTTATAACGATCGCGATTTACATCGCATGCCAACACCAGCACGAAGTCATCTACCGATCAAAACATTTATTTTTGAGTCACAAATCCTTGATGAAGATTCGGCTCGAGACAATGAAGCAGATATCGCACTATTACGATTACCGGCGCCCTCCTTGCGGGGAACTTTTTCGAAGGCCTACGCACTGTTGACAAAACTGGTGATTCTGATTGGTTGGGACGAACTGTTGAAATGCCGGAGTCAAGTATTCGTAATGGAGGAAGAATATCGACAACAACGAACAGAAAATGAACAGCATGGATCGACGCAAGGAAAGCATAAAGTTTCATCGAACATGAGTAATGGGAGTTCCAAGGAGGCTGAAGAAGACTCAACAAAAGACATCTCACAGAAAGAACCATCATCAGATCCGCAGCTGCCGTTCAACAATCCACCTAGTCCTATCCCAACTATTACCGTTTCGGGTTCTGAAGACCATCGAATACCACAAAAGAATGATCCGGATGAGAGAGCAACCAAATGTGAAGGTGGCTCTGCCTCTATCCCTCCACAAGATTTAGAGGAGCCTCCCCAAAGTCCTATGGCAGGCCCCGCGAGTGGAGTCGATAAGCCCATGGCCACTCACACATCCTCTTGCATGACGGAAGAGCAAAATGAACATGCACAGGCCGCCAAAACAGCCAACGCAAGAAACACGTTTATGAATAAGAGGCTTTGTGAAAGGTGGTTGGATAACCTATTCATGGTGCTCTATGAGGTGAGCCTGATCTTTCCTCTCTAGAGAACGCGAGTAGTTATCATATCCTCCTTTCTATAATTGTCTTTTGCTCTTAGGATTTAAGGGTTTATACGATTTGGAGAGCGGAAGTAGCACACTTCAAAGCCCAACATATGCCATACCGAAAGACTGGAACAGAATGGGAAATTTTAGGCGATTTGGCGTTTAGGTTACACCATAAAGAAGAAGCAAAAGATGCATTTCAAAGATGCTTAGAGGCTAAATTTTCGGCTAAAGCTTGGATGAAACTCTTAGAATTTTACACTGATGAAGGAGATGTTCAGAGGAGTTTGAATGCTGCCATTCGATTGAGTACTTACCAGCATCGTTGGTACATGGAAATGTCGGTTAGTTACACCCCTCCGTCCCTTTTTTATCCATTTTATGAGAAGTGGGACGCTTGTTCTCATGATTGGAGTGTTTGTCTCTTTGTGCTAAATTGCTTTCAAATCCTACCACTATTTTAGTTTCCAACCGCTGTCGCTCATCAATTATATAAGCTGATTCGTCAAGAAGGCGTAGCTAAGATCTCATATTCTCTGGTCTCTATGAATTTACCTCAACCAATCTTGAAAACATGTATGCAAGTGAGTGGTTTTTTTTTCCTTTTTCTTTATGACTGCATTTCCTTTTCACAAAATCAATTGAATGATTTAATTAGTTTTCCTAAAACGTAACTATTAATAATTATTTTGGTGATTTTTTTTCCTTAAAGGGATATTTCAATTACGCTCAAGTTTTTAGAATTGAAGTAGTGACATTTAAAAAAAAAAAAAAAAAAAAACCCCATCCCCCGCTCTCCCTATTCAGGTTTTATCATCTTGTTTTTTGATAAGTTACCAAGGGACAGAAAGGACAATCTTGGCGATCTTCTTTTGGGATGTAGAGAATTGATTATTCAAAATATTCCAAGCAGAAGGAAAGAAAGAAAAAATATCCACAGGTTTTTCAGTTTATCTTTTGCTTATTAAGCTGGTTTGATTTTTCTTTTGCCTTAAAATATTATATGTAGGGTCATATACATATACTTATATAAACAAAAGTAAACATATTTTGATGTACATCTCCCCGTTGTTTCTTCTTGGTCATTTATTTTTTATCCTTGTTTTTTGTAAAGCTTTCCTTCAATTTTTATAGATGTGAACTTTTCCTTTGTTGAGCTTAATGTCACTGATCATTATATTATACTGTATTTAATAGATTAGTTTTGATATGACTTTCTTTTTCCTTTTCCATCAAGTAATTAGTTTAGTTCCTCAGGGAGGGTTTTTTTTTGCACAAAACGCAGTTCTTTGCATGAGTCAAGCACAACTTTTTTTTCTCATTTTCAGCTTCCCTCTTTTTGCTTCTTTCCAGTATACTTCATGCCCCTTAAGTCCAATGATTTAATCTGTTATTCTCCTTTTTAATTTTTGATCTATTTTTTAAAAACAAAACTTAGTGTTTTGCGTGGGAACGTGCAACAGTTTGCGGCAGTGGCTTCCGCTTGGGGGCGTTACCTCGGGCAAGGTACACTAGCCGGATGAGAGGGAGCAGACCTACCCTTCTCCATCCCCGCCAGTTTCTCCCTGCTTAGCCCCTCGCACGCTTGGTTTTGATTTTCCTCCCATCCTTTCTTTAGATAACGAAGGTGAAACCGATTTTTTACTGGCCGGATCTGGCGCACATTTGCAGTCATGGACTGCGGGATGGTTCCTTCTCCTTCAGACTCTGTTCGAGATCTGACTAGGGAGTGAGTTCTAGGCCCCCCTGCCCTTCTCGATCATCAAAGGGCTGGTTTGGCTGTAGTGACTTGGGGCGTGTGAGTCTCACCGCGGGTTGAACCGGATAGTATGTATACAAATGAATTCGAGTTTGGATTACATCATTATGCTTGAATAAATCACAAGCTGATGTCTTCAAAGCATCGATAAGAAATAGTTGTTGGGAGCCCAGGGTTTGAAAAATATCAATCGTCTTGCATCATCTCAGCGAATTCGGCTTCTCTGTTTTATTTTGATTATTATTTTGTTATCATAGCAAAATTATGAGAAGGATATGAATTTCACTAAAAAGATAAAATAAAAAGAATAAAATAGAATAAATATGAAACTCACTCTTCAGCTGTTAATTGAAATTGATCTTGATTTTTATTTGATGATTCCTGGTGATCACCAGTTAATGTTGTTCTTTCAGGATTGAGAGAAAAGCGTTTCTGAAGCTCTTTTAGTTGCCACTTGCGTAAAGTTCCATCAAGACTTGAGCTGATCAACCATCGTTCCTTTGTATCCGAATCTATCCATATTTTTAAACAGTTAACTTCATGCCAATGCGCTTTTAAGCATCCAAACCAGCTATTTGAGATTCCAACAGGGCCTGTAGACTGAGTACCATGTTGTTTGCGCAAAATTTGGCTACTAGATGTGGATTTAGATGAATTTTTTTCTTCTATATGTTCTAAATCATAAATTCGAATATCTTCATCGGTACTCCCAGTAATTAACCAATTGGGATAATCTGATTCAGGATCAGTTTGAGAAAAGAATAGAGGCAGGTTGAGTACACAACGAACGAAGTAAGGTTGTTCAATTCTTAAGATCCTCACGACACGTTGATTAGAAGTTGAAAGTAGGTCAAGTGTTGAACATAGTACTGAGTTATCAGCAGAAGCTGTCCAAAGTTGAGCTTTAGTTGGTTGATCAATCTCATGCCTTATTTCACAACCGATTTGAATATCATTAATACTAGTCTTGTGAGGGAAAGTGGTTGAATCAAGTAGGCCCTTTATTCGAATTTCTGATGAGCTTGAGGGGTGAAGAAGCCAAACTTTGAGGGCACCCATGGAATCTGCAGAGACTAGGAGATGAGACAATGTACCATCTTTTCTTTTCTTCAGAGTATCTTTCTCGTTCAATTCAACCGTTGAGTAAGAGTTGAGAGAATCGATTGGACGAGTATGTGACTTGAGAACTCCAATACAAGCCATTGATTTATACATAGCAACTGGCCATTTGACTTTAACACTTGAAGATGGAACATCAAAATTTGACATTTCAGGATGGAAGTCAGGTATAGCTTCATCCTGAGCGATTTCAATAGCAGTTTTTGCTTTATTTTCTTCAATTTTTATTTTCTTTCGGTCATGAAATTCTTGATCAACATCCGACCAGTTGAATGATTTGAATAATTCATCAAAGCTCCATAAGCGAATATCTCGATCAGTTGAACCGGATATTAAACATTCAAGACTAGGAATTAAATGTATTGATTTGACAAAATCTACATGTGCATTCGAAGTTGAAAGTAAAACTTGTGTCTACAAGTCGATCGAAAATAAATAGAATCATCAATAAAAATAAAAAATAAAAATAAAAAAAAATAAAAAGTAATGAGTAATTTGAAAATAAAAGTCTCACCTCAACATCCCATATTTTAATGGTTTTATCCCATGAGCCTGTAAATAAGATTTTACGATTTTTCTTGTGTGTGATATTATGACTAGATAAAGCCAAAGAAGTAACGGGTCCAGAATGACCTCTAAAAGTTGCTTTAACCTTACCAGACTATTTAAAAAATAGTTAGACAAGAAATCATTGTGAATTTGTGATAAGATAGAGTCTAACTTACTTTTATGTCAATCCTTTGAGCTATGAAACCATTTTCAGCAAGATAAGCATCATTCCCATGCACGATAATTTGCAATGGTTTACTGGGTAATATGATTGGGAAACCATTTTCTAAATTTGGTTTGTGATCAGTCAAAGATTTTTGATGTCGAGCCTTAGCACTGAGAGAAGAAAGAAAAGTTAGTTGAATGAAAATCTAGCTTCAACTTAAATTTGATAGTCACAGGTTTAGCTGAGCATCTGATTGAAATAGTTTCCCTTGATCTATAGTTTGCATTGACTAAAAAAAAAAAAAAAAAAAAATTAATTTGAATTTAAAAAAAAAAAAAAAATAAAAATTTAATTTAATTTAATTTTAATTTTAATTTGGAGGGGGAATGTACCAAGGTTCACCATAAATAACAAAAAAACTAATTTAAAAACTAATCACCCTTTGAATTAATTAAACATGGAGCACAACTGGACAAGCGAAGAAAAAAAAAAAAAAAGAAAAACACTCATAAAGCAGTGCATGATGTATTTATTTTCATAATATGATTTTATAACATACATTACTGCTAAAAGACATGGGTTGATTACATTGCTTATGATTTTTCAGATGAATTGGGTCTGAGTACAATTTTTGAAAGTAATTAATCATTTTAAAAAACAATCAATATAATAAAATAATCTAAATTGATTTAAAATTTCGTATACTTACAGCTTAAAATGATCTGGTCTAGGATCCTCTCCATGACCAGTTTGTTCCCAGGGAGAATTAGCATTCTCAAAATTCCTAAAAGCTTGTGAAAGCTGCAAAGGTTCACTGTGATGTATAAAAGCATTTTGAGAAAACAAATCATGTGAGCAAGCAAGGTTTAGGAAATCGCAAAGCTTACTAGACAACCCTCTTTTTCTCTTCATCATATCTTACTTCGGTGTAACCCTAGAGTGCAATGGAAGATCAGTTAAATTAAGTTTTTGAGTTCTAAACAGGAAAAGTTTATCCTTACCGTTAGCGGGAAGTCTTTGCGAAGCGGATATCCCTCAAAACCATAATCGGTTAAAATTCTTCTTAAATCGGGATGATTGTGAAAAAATACACCATACATATCATAAACCTCACGTTCATACCTGAATTCAATAAATCAACATAATCACAGGTTATTTGTTTAACTAATTATTAATTTTTATCCTTTGGAAATTTGACAAGGTTATGAGATAAGAAATGAGTTATGTACATACCAATCAGCACTCTTAAAAACACCTGTAGCACTAGGTACAGGGCTTAATTCATCGGCATAAGTTTTAACACGAATACGTGAAGCGTATTCAATACTTAATAGATGATAAACAATTTCAAATCGTTTTGATCGAGTAGGATAATCAGCGCCACTAATATCCATTAATTGTTTATATTGACATTGTTTATGATCACGTAGGAAGGTTAATGTGGGTACAATGCCGCTAGGTGCCGTGTATAATGTAAGCTCATCTTTATAAACCTTAATAAACATAAAAGATGAATTGACCAGTTCAAAATTAAATTAAAAAATTGCCTCGCAAGAAGAAAGAAAAAAGACAAAAAAGAAAATCAAATGAAATTCTAGACTTACACTGAATTGTTGAATAAACTTTGGAATGCAGGATGTTAGATAAGCTCCATAATCGTGCAGAGACTTTCTAATTATCAAAAAATGGGAGAGTTTTTTCCAAGATATAGTTTAAAGAAAGGATAAGTGTGAAATTATGATAAAGAAATATTGTAGATGAAGATGAATTTACGAGATTTCAGTATAAATCTCTACTGGGTTTCGACCTGCTGGCTCATTAAAAGGAGACTTTCCCATGGCTATAAAAGAAAGAAGGAATGAATTGAATCAAGTGATAACTTTGAATAAGAAAATTAAAAGATTTGACTTACCAGGAGGATTACCCAAACCACGAATAGCTGTAGCTGAGAATTTTCGAGGATTGAATGATGATGAAAGTTTAAGATTGATGTTTGTTTTAATGGATTCCCTTTGAATGAATTGGCGAACTAAGTTTGAGTTGATGATCATGATGATTTAAAAATATTAATTTTTTTTTTTTTTTTTCGAATAAAATCGGATGATCATAATTTGAAGAATCAACATGTCACAGATCTGTCACAGTTTGAAATAATATTATAATTATCTTTTTTTTTTTTAAAATTTTAATTTTTTTTTTTAATTAAAAAAAAAATGAAATCAACTTCAAAAATAATATTAGAAGAAGGAGAACTAACGGATGAAGAAGAAAAAAATAAACAAAACTACAAAACAACGGAGAAGAAAAAAACTCATTCAACATCAGAAAATCATTCTTCTCCTCCATCAAATCATATGAATCAAATTCAAGAACCTCATCTCATTCCTACAAACTATCACTCTCCTCATCAAGCTCAATTAAATCCTCCTTATCATCATCATCCTCAAAACAATCACTTCTTGTCTTCAAATTCAAGAGGATCTCCACATAAAAATCTTCATCCAAATCAAAATGAACTCAATTTAACTTATTCTCCATCTCATTCTCATAATTCCTTTTACATAAACTCTCCCTCAAAATCACGTCCAACTACTAGATCTCCATCTAAAGAACCTTCAATTAAAGATATCAGATCTCCAATATCACGTCAATATCAAAAACAAAATTTAATTCAATCTAGATCTATCTCATCCTCACCATCAAGATCACTTTTACCCTCAAAACGTACTCGTCACAATTCTCCATCTCCATCACCCTCCAAATCTAATTCAAAAAATGATCATTCTATTCATTCTCAATCTAAACCCTATCATCATCAAAAAAATTATAATTTAAATTCTACTACATCATCACATCATTCATCTTCAAAAATTCAGATTGAATCAAATTCTCAAAGCCAAATACCTAAACAACAAGAAACTCACCGCCCTCAAACTAATCAAATAGACTTCAATTCTAATTCAACAAAATTTGATGACTTTCCTCAACTTTCATCTCAATCTATTCCCAACAAGAAATCAACTCTCAAATCTAATCACCAAAATGAAGATTCAAGTATCATTCCTGAAAATCATATGAATCAATTTAAAACAAATAAACCTAAATTTCAAAACTATCAACCAACATTCTTCTTTCATCGTTCACCTCAATTAAATCCCTACTCACAAAACTCTTCTATCCCCTCAATTCAACAGACCACTTCAAATGATAAAATTACAAGTCATCAATCCGTAAAGAAATATTTTGTTGGCTTATCAAACGTGGAATCTTATGAATTGATTGAAAAACTAGGTGAAGGTACTTTTGGAGAAGTATTTAAAGGAATTTATCGTGGAAGGTTGTATGCTCAAAAACAAAGATTACAAAAATATAATCATAACCCATCAGATGAATCTCTAGAGTCCTCAGATCAAGATTCTGATCTTGAAGATCAAATGTTGGAGCATAAAAGTAAAGTCAAGGCTGGAATGGTAGTTGCTCTAAAAAGGATCATTGTTCATAATGAATTGGATGGAGTAAGCAACCATATATACTCCTCATCTACGGCTCAATCACCTTGGTAAATGCAAAAAAAAACTGAAATTTTAACTTCTTTTTTTTTTTTTTTTTTTTTTTTTTTTTTTCTCAAGTTGCCAATAACCGCTTTGCGCGAGATTAGGATCTTGAAATCATTGAATCACCCAAACATTGTATCAGTAGTCGATATAGCCTACTCAAGAGGGAATAAAAAATCATTAAAACGCGGTAATACTTATATGGTCTTTCCTTACATTGACCATGATTTGGCTGGGTTGTTGGAAAACAAGTCGATCACATTCAATGTTAGTCAAATTAAGCTATATTCTAAACAATTATTGTTGGGTACTGCTTATTTACATCGGGTGCGTTTTTCTTTTCTTAATTTCATATCCTTTCATACCTCCGCTTTTAGTTTTATTATGATATATCTTATCAAATTATGTTTTTTTTTATATATATATATATATCCGCTGGGATATTGGATCATCGGGATTCTGGCTCGTTTTACCTTCGATTCAAATAGAACAAGATTTTGCACAGAGATCTGAAGGCTGCAAATCTGTTGATCTCCCATGCGGGTCAATTGATGATTGCTGATTTTGGATTGGCTCGGTCAATTGAACAACAACATAATACCAACAAACGTGAATACACCAATTGTGTAGTCACAAGATGGTATAGACCTCCGGAAATTTTACTTGGTAATCGAAGATATGGCACGCCTGTTGACATGTGGGGAATCGGTTGTGTAATTGCAGAAATGTTTAAAGGTGGTCCAATTCTGACTGGGTCTACTGACGTCAATCAATGTGAATTGATCTTTAGGTTGGTATCCATTGGTTTTATTTTTTTTTTTTTTTTAATTTGTCTAATTGACTCGTTGATTTGAGAATCTCAAGCTTTTTTTTCTAGATGCTAAAATGAGGTTCCTCTTTGTTTTTGTTCTAAAATAAACCATAAAAGACTTTGTGGTAGCCCTACAGCACAGTCGATGCCAGGTTGGGAGACACTTCCAGGTTGTGAAGGCGTCCGGTCATGGGCCAGCAAACCAAGAAGAGTGAAAGAAGAATACGAGCGCATATCTCCCGAACTTGCAGACTTACTTGATCATTTACTTGTACTGGATCCCTCAAGACGCTTGACAGCCGAAGAAGCCTTAGACCATGACTGGTTTTGGACTGATCCAATGGCCATTGATCCTGCTAAGTAAGCCCCCCCCCCCCTTTTTTTTTTTTTTTTTTTTTTATCATCACGAAATATATATCATTGATTTGGATTTCTATCTCAGGCTTCCGCACTATGAATCTTCACATGAATACGATCGTCGTAAAAGACAAGAGCAAAGCAAAAAAAGCCATCAGCATCAACTTGCATCCTTTACCGAAATTCAAGGCTCATCTGCTAACATGCCCGTCAAACCGATCGTAGGTCAACAACCTCCCAAGCCACGTATACTCCCCTCCGGCACTTCAAACTCAAGATATCCTCCAGTCTTTTCGGGTGAGAATATACCATTCTCAGATAAATTTAAACATCCAGACGTGCTCCCAACAGGAGGTCGCGTGCCTTATGATTCAGGTCCCCCTGGACCGGTCCATCGAGGTCCTATCAATCCCAGTAGTAATCCATATAGCTCACAAGGTGTCTCAGGAATGATGGTCCACAACAATGTTCGAAGTGGAGGGGAAAATCGAGGTCAATATGATTACTCATCTCGTCGCATGCCGGATGGAAATCGAGGAGCAACTAGCGCTCTAGCCCCTAACCCCTATCAGGCGCCCCTACCGATCCAAGCAGGAGGGTCGTTGCAACCAATGGGCAATTCTGTGTTACCCATGGGCTCATTCGGACACGCTTCATTGCCCCTTCGACCGGTATCAAGTTTCGATAGAGGGCCATATGATTCCATACGGTCTAACAAGCCAGCTCCACCGATTTCAATGATGAGCGGTGTTTCAAATGGAGCGCTGGGGGGAATGGCGCCTGTACCCCCTTACGGCCATCCACATCCTCCACCATCACGGCATCCTGACCCGTACATGCATATGGCGGGACCACCCCCATCACTTTTACCCGAACAGGCTCAAGGAGATGACAGAACTCAACGAGGAGACGTCTACCCAAAACTCCCTTACTCACAACATTCCATGATGGGTGTCGATGGTGCTGGTGGATCAATGAGGAATGGATACAATGGAGGTTTTCGATCGAGAGGATCTGGTAGAGCCGATGGTAGATCTAGAACGAACTATGATCGATGGACCCCTTCCGATTCAAATTCTCAAATAGGCGCAGGGGGACCAGGGCCTCTAGGATACCCCAACGCTCGAGGAGGAAACGAACGTAACAGACAAGGAGGAAGAGGTGGAAATGAAGATCGGAGATATCGTAATAATAATGTAAATGCACATGAGAATAATAGAGGGAATTATCAATTCGCAGGTGGTGGTGGCGGTGGTTATAATAATAACAATCGACATCATCAAGGTAATCTCAATCCACCAATTAATAATAATAATCAGATGACTACAAATCCTTATAGTTCTTATAATCATCACCTCCCAAATCATCCCCTCCAAAACGATCTCCAGCTTCAAGATCATCATATTAATAATATTAATAATAACCCTCCTCTTCATCCTCATCAAGCTAATTTCAATCCTAATCATCATCACCCTTAAGACCATCATCAATGTTTACAAAAGATTGAAAGTTCTTCATCAGTTTGAAACTTGAGTCAATCAAAATAGATCTGTTGTTTGTATTTTACATTGAGAATGAAAGTGGTGGATGAATCCTAGAGATTTCTTTTCCTTTTCTTTTATTGTGTGAGGCCAAAAATACTTTTTGACTTATGTTGGGATGAAAAAATTAATAAAAAAAGAAGGATTGATTTTTGATCGACTTTTCTTTTTTTTTAAAAAAATATATATACTTTTTATTTTGTCATATCTATTTATTTATTCATTTCTTTTCAATTTTTGTTTGTATCAAATTTACATTTTCTTGCGTATATCGATTTTTCACTTTTTTGTTTTGTTTTCTTCGTTATCTTTGTAATTCATTCATTATATTTTATTTTTGTTCTCTGTTTTCTGTTTTTACTTTTTTTTTTTTTTTTTTTTTTTTCTTTTTTTTTTTTTTTTTTTTCTTTCCTTTTTAAAAGAAAAATTACTTCTGATTCTCTCATTTGCTCAACTTATATTTTTGAATTTTTTTTTTTTTTTTCTAATATTCAAGAACAAAAAAAAAAATAATGTTTGTTTAAGAAAATGAAATAATGATAAACTTGAATGAAATGTGAATTTTCTAACTATTTTGTTGACCTAAGAATTAATTTGAGATTCATTATTTATCATAGATGTATCATGTTGATTAATCAAAAGTAAAAAAAACAAGTGTACTCCTTTTTATTGATATGTAATTTTGAGATAAATTGTTCATAGGGAATAGAAAATAAAAAGAGACTTTTAAATAAATTGATTGAATGAACACCCAAGAAACAGAAAAAGAAACAAATCCATTACACAGAGGATTGTCTTTTCAGGTTTGCAGGTAGGAACCCTGGGGGTCATAGGATTAGTGATACTCAGGCCCTTCAAATTTTAGGTTGTGCAGATTGGCAACAAGAAATGAAATTTTACATTCAAGTGTTTCTAACCCCCCACTCTTTCATTTCACACAAAAAATCTCATCTCTCTGAATAATTATCAAGAGCCTGGGCCCTAGTTTAATAAAGAAAGAGGAAACCATCTCTTAAAACTGTGAAGAACATTATATATTGTAGATGTTACATTGAGTCATTACAAGAAGATTAAGAATATTTGACTAGAATAATTATTGTGAAAATTACAGAACTAAATTTTTATTTCAGTTAAAACATTTTTAATGATAATAAAAATAAGAAATAATAGAATATAATTATAATTTACCTAAAGGCAAAATTTATATTGCCAAAGCTATAATCATGAATAATTAATTTTAATAATAAAAAATAAATAAGAAAAGTATATTTTATAAATATAAATAATTTTAGGGCATTGGTTTTCAGACCGCCCTTTTCCTGCCTCATACCACCTTTTGACATCAGGAGGATGTCTAGTATTTATTTATTTTGAAGTTTTTTAAATAATTTTAAAAAAAACTTTTAAGGTTCCTCAAATGACCAATAATTTTTGACAGCATCCTTTGCCCCCCTGCTTTATATTCTGAGCTTTGTAGATTAAAAAAAAAAAAAAAAAAACATTGACGTACTCCTTATTTAGGGAGTACACTAAATCAAATAAAAAATAAATAAAATAAGTTAATGCAGGAAATATGGGCTAAACATTTTATCACATGTATATCAATCTTATTGGAATGTGGGATAAAAAAATTACCCATGGGAAAGCAAAAAAAGTAGCATGTACGTTTACTTTTTGAAAATTTTGGTACATGCACCTGTTTTTTTTAAAGGTCAACATAAAGGTGGCTTTTTTTCCAGAAAAATTTGGTAATTTCAGAACCTCTAGAAGTATTTTTAAAAAAAATAAAAAAAATGTGATGTCCCCTGGCAGTCAAAAAGGCTGTGCACAATCAATGTTTGGTGGTGCAAAAAATTAATGCCCTTTGTTAATTTAATTTATATATTGAATTTTTATTTATTTAGGGTTTTCTTTTTTGCACACGGTTTTACCGTTGCGGAAGTGTAACCCTGCTGCACACCCACACAAGCTTTTCTGCTGCGGCATTCAAAAAAGGCAGGTGTCTTCTGATCACACTCAAACAAAAAAAACAAAAAAAAAAGAAGAAGAAAAGAAAGAAACATATAAAAAAGAAGACAAAGAGAATTAGAAAAAGAAAAAAAAGAGAAAAATAAAAAGAAAAAAAAGATCAAAAGACAGGATAAAGTAAAAACAAATAGAAAGGGAGAAATAAAAATGAACTAAAAAGACAAAAAAAAGAGCAAACAGAGAGAAAATAAATGATAAAAAAAAAAGAGAAAAGTAGAAAAGAAAAAGCAACATTAGCAAGAGAAAGAAAAGAGACAACGATGAAACCGTTCCAATACATGTATTGGTATTTATTGTTTATCAGATCAAAAAATGATGCCAATACTTTGTATTGGTATTGTATCTGATTTCAGATCCAATACAAGTTTTTCATTTCTCATGTATCAGACTCAGCAATCCAATACACAATTTGTGGATTTTGATGTATTGCCTTGTTTGATGTATTGCCTTGAGCCGATCCAATACAGATAAATACCTATGGTTATTGGTATGTATTGGTCTTTGTTTTTGTTTTCTTAATTCCTCAATTTTAAATAATTATGAAATCAAAATGATATTATCTCAGAAGAAAATTCAAAAAAAGTATAATCAATGAAAAATAAACTTCCAACCTGAATCACTTATGCAATTTTCATCAAGATTAGTATTCAATAAAATAAAAAAAATTGAATTAAAAAAATTGAATGAAAAATTAAATGAAAAATTAATTGAACAGTTCAAAGAATTCAATTGGATTCAAGAACAAAAGAAAATTACTAACTGAACTTACTGACTGACTTATAGAATAATCAAGACTAAACTATATTTTATATTTTTATTTTATTTAATTTTATGTATATTTTTTTATTATTATTATTATTTTAAATGAGAAAAGAATAGAGTGAAGAAAAGATGGAAGGATGAGAGTGGATAAATGAACCAGAAAAACAACAATAACCATCAAAAGAAATACTCTTTATGGCTCTAAAACACATTTTTTTCATACTCTTAGACCTAGGACTTGACACCTACAAAACCATTTTTCAAATGAGAAAAAAAAAAATCACTGTTTATGGAAATTTTTTTTTGTGAGAAGTGCTTGACACTCACAAACCAATTTTTTCAAATGTCTGAAAAAAAAAAAAAAAAATTTCCCTGTTTATTAAAATTTTAAAAAAACCATGTGCCCCCCCCCCCCCCCCCAAAAAAAAAAAAACAAGAATTTTGAACTTTCAACTATACAGGAAAATGAAGCATCCTTTGAAATCCACAAAAATAATTTTAAAAATTTGAAATTTTGTTTTTTTTATATTTTTGAAATTTGTTTGAAAAACTGTGCTCCTGCGCGCAGCCTGCAGAGGTAGCCACAATGGTCAAACCATTTGTGGAAGTGGTTTCACCATGTGCAGAAACCAAAACCTTTTATTTAATTGAAATTTTCTTTTATAATTTATTTAAGGCCTTACTAAATACACGTGGTTGGCCCGCAAACTCAAGCAGTTTGAAGTGTGTGCACGCAGTTTTCGGCAAATGCATGCGGTTCTTAAAAAAATGTGTGAGCCCAAAATTAAAGAGATAGAAATGTACAAGAAAGAAAAAAAGAAGAAAAAAAAAAAAAAGAAAGACAAAAAAAAAGGAAAGAAAAGAGTAAAAAAGAAAGAAAAAAAGGAAAAAAGGAAAAAAAAGAGAATAGAAAAAAAGAAAAAAAGCAAGAAAAAGAAAAAAGAAAAAAAAAGAAAAAGAAAAAGAAAACAAAAAAGAAAACAAAAAGAAAAAAAGAAAGAAAGAAAGAAAGAAAAAAAGAAAGAAAAAAAGAAAGAAAAAAAGAAAGAAAGAAAAAAAGAAAGAAAAAAAGAAAGAAAAAAAGAAAGAAAAAAAGAAAGAAAAAAAGAAAGAAAGAAAAAAAGAAAGGAAAAAAGAAAGGAAAAAAGAAAGAAAAAAAGAAAGAAAAAAAGAAAGAAAAAAAGTTCCTTCCTTCCTTTCTTTCTTTCTTTCTTTCTTTCTTTCTTTCTTTCTTTCTTTCTTTCTTTCTTTCTTTCTTTCTTTCTTTCTTTATTTCTTCTCTAATTTTTTTTTTTTTGTTATTCCTTTCTGTTGGAATTGTGTTGTTCTTGAATCAAAATAAATTAAATTAAAATTATTTTATTATTCATTCTTTCTAAATATTTTACATTAAAATTAAAATTACTCAAGAAAACATCTAAATAGGTCTGAATCATATTCTACAATTAGTTTGATCCTATTGTCTGTTGAGTATAGCTTGTATAAATAGGTCTGAATCATAGTCTACAAGTAGTTTGATCATATTGTCTGTTGAGTATAGCTTGTAGCCAATAGAGCCCTGACTAAATAATCTCACTGTTCAATTTTTCTCATCTCTAAGTAGTTCTTTTTTCTTATTTTATTTATTATTGTTTTGAATTTGGTCCATAGAATTAAAGACTCTGTGTTTTTGTGAAGTTAGATTCATCTTAGTGACAGGTATACCTTAGTGTTGTTTTTGCTGTTATTATAGGTTATTCTTCTTCTCTCAGATTCTTTTTATTTTTATTTTTTATTTTTTATTATTTTTTAATCCTTGTTGAGGCCCCCTCTGGATCTTGTTGGGGGCTCTCTAATTTCGGACCCATTTTAGGCCCCTTGTTCAATTGAAAAGGGTGTCCTTTATTTTTTCTTCTATAAATACTTGAGCTTAAAGTAATAATCAAATGATTGTGAAATTTTCACAACTAAAAGATGTATTTCATATTAGTTAATTTTTCTCTCTCTTTTTTAAATACAAATAATAATTTCATTAATAATAATTCATCTTACCTAAAAGATGAAAATAGAAAATCTGAATAAGATTTTAGATGAAAATATAATAATGATATTAAAAATGATAATAAAAATAAGAATAAAAGTAAAATATTATATTTTATAATATTTTATAAATTTAAAATAGTTTTGATAAATAATTTAAAATAGTTTAAAATAAATGTATTATAATAATAAGATTTAATAATAATGATTTATTTTCAATAATGTTTTGATATAATTATTTTTATAAAATAAAAAAAAAATATGATATTTAAAATGAAAAGTGATCGCAATTAATATTTTAAGATTTTTAAAGCAATGTTAAAAATAAAATGATTCGACAAAATCATTGTGTAACTGTGTAGTAATGATTGATTGATATGATCAAGAATGTTAAACGATCATGACGTAATTTATGTCATAGCTATTTTGAAAGAGAGGCAAAAGATGAATCATGACATTATGATCATCAAAATGAAGAAAAATAATTAATCACAAGAATGTTAAACGATCATGACGTAATTTATGTCATAGCTATTTTGAAAGAGAGGCAAAAGATGAATCATGACATCATGATCATCACAATGAAGAAAAATAATTAATCGTTAATTTTAATCAAAAATTTAATTATTTTATAAATATTTTATTTTATTTATTTAAATTTTAAATAAATAAATAATCATTGATTGAATTTTCTTACAATTATAAAATTCAATCCTTTGTTTCAATTCTCTCTTTTTAACTTTTATGTCATTTTCATTTTCTGAGACTTTTAAGAGGCAAAATATAAAATAAGTTATTATAACTTATACTTTAATTTTATTTTAATTAAAAGAAAAAATCTCTGCTTACTTCTGTCAATAAGCGCTATTTTTCTCTTGCTTTTGCGAGGATTAATTATATTATTTTGACAATTATTGGCTCTTCATTCTATTTTTCTCCTTGCCCTCAGTCAATCCAAGTGTGAGCCTCACTTGCCCCTTTTCCTTAATACCATTATTTCCTCTTATCCTTTTTTAAAAAAAAATATTAAACCCAACAAAAAATCTTTATAAAATAAAAACAAAATCAAAAATATTTTCTGCTATTTTTTGTCATCATTTCAACACTTTCCTTTATTATTTTTTTCTCTTTTGTTTTCATTTTTCATTTTTCCTTTTCTATTTCTTTTCTATTTCTTAGTTTTTATTTTTATTTTGCTTCTTCAAAGAATTTTGGAAAGTCCCATAAGCTTAAATTCCACAGGACATGGCCATCACTCAATTTTTTTGTGGCCTTTTTTCCCAAAACCATTTATTTTTTATTTTTCACAAACCTTAATTGGTGTTTTTGTTATTGTTTTTTTGGCTAAATGTTTAGTTTGAGGGTTGATATCAACCCCTATCAACTTCTTTTCCACCGGACAGGGCCTCTTCAAAACAATTTGGGTCCCTGTACAAATTATTTGTTTTTTTATCATTATTTTTTCATTACTTCTTTTGGGGTCAAAAAAACCCTTTCAAAAACTCTGATGAAGTTTTGCTAGGGTTTTCAGACCCCAAAAAACATATCTATCTTTTTTAATTTTGGGCTCAAGCGGTTTTTTAAGAACCACATGTGTATGCGGAAAACCACATGCAGCTGGTTGGTCCATGCACAGTCAAAATGGTGTGAGGGTTCAGGCAGACCATGTATATTTAGTAATGCCCTTTATTCATTTGATAACTTATTTATTCTAAATAATTTTATTAAATTTAAATACTGTGTTATTTTGACAATGACATCCTTGTTAATTTATGAAACAGTGGACCAATCTAAAATTTGTTGAGCTGACCTAATGGAATTTCCAAAGTCAAGATTACAGGAAACAGGGCAGATTATCTGCAGGGTCAATAAGGTTTGAGGTATAATCTGAGTTAGGGTTAAGTTGGGGTTGATGGATCATATTTAGCCTGTTCTTTCTTGTATATTTCCTTGTTTTTCATCCCTGTTTTGTTTTTTTTATTTCCTAGTTCTCTAAAAACCAGCTCAGGTTTTGTGGAAAGAAATAATGTGTCCCAGAACTATTGTGCCTTTCCGTAAGTTTCTGGAACTCAATGATTCTACTTGAGACCAAAAGTTCAATTTCCCCATAAGACTAGATAACCCAGTGAACTGGCCTTGATCTATCATAATAAATGAGTCCCAATTTTAAAAGCCTTTTCTGTATCTCTTAAATACAAGCTCTGATCCCCCTCTTCCCTTCCCATGCCCGGAATTACCTGAATTTCCCTACTCTTCCCTGTGTGCCCTCAATTTCTGTCTCTGCAGCTGTTTTTCCCCAATCATCAATCCTGTGTCCGCCTTGCCACTAACCAATACCACCCATCTCCCACATCCCACCAGGTTGGATTACTATCTTCTAGCAATCCTAACCTTCCCCTGTTGATCCACAGCTCTTAGTTCCAATCTACCCCACAGCAACTTCCTGAGTAACCCTTTTCCAATTTCCTAATTTGCATAACCTCTCAGCCCAAAAAAAAAACCTACGCTCCAACCATATCTCCATTTTTAGTATATGGCCTACCATCCTAAATGCTAAAAGCATCTGACACTGCAGATAATTTTCACCTTTGCAAAACTCTTTTGATCAGCCTGCGCAATGACTCCACCTGCTCTGCATACCTATCAACCTTTGCCTCAGCTTCCCAATACAAATATAAATTCCACAGTGTGTAATCCACTCATTACCAAGTGTCTCTCCCAACATATTTTCTGTGCCAGCTCACCATCAGCACTAGTGGCCCCATAGTTTATGAGCCCATTTTTTGTTAGAAAGGTACACCAATACATGATCAATTGATACATTGTTTTGAAACTACTCTTTGTGTTAGAATAGAAATTGAGAGGGATGAGTGCTCAAAGGGCTGCCTCTCTCCATAGATCTGGGAAAGTAATTTTACAATAATAGAGTATATTATTGAAGCATGAATAATATAATAAAATATTGTCTTTAGTTTCTAAAATTTGACATAGACCACTTGAACTTCACATGCAACCCCTCTTGTGTTTATATCAAGTAAATTAAGCTCAATCAATTTGGAAATTTCATCCCATATTAGCTAGAATTGTCAGCATTGAGTAGGTTACCCATAACTAACTTCCCATACTGTGAACCAAAAGGATAAATACAAATAGAAGCTTTACTTTGAAGATAATGAGTAAAGCCTTGCACTAAGAAATTAGTGAGAATATCGCACTAACACATTATTCCAATTGGAATAAGCAACACCTTGGAGAATCATAGATTCTCCCAGAAATTATCAACTAAAGAGAAAGACTCTGGTAATCATTCTGAAAGAATGGAACAGAGTTAAGAATATATCAAAAATAAAAATACAGGAGAAATTCATAGATCTTTTCCCCAGTCAATTTTTAGAACAGAATCTAATTCATAACTTATAAGTTTAATCACACCTTCCTTCCAGCTTACTCAGCTTGATATCTTACAATATCTTGTAGTGACTGTTGCTTTCCTCCCCCCTGTCCAGTAGCATAATTATTCCTTCCCACTTCCATTTCTGCTGTTAAAAGCAGATAAACTTGTATTTCCCACTTAGTTAGATTCTTTACACTTTCTTATTTAATTTTAATGTTCTCTCCAATAGGGGAATCTTAAACAGGTAAGGAATTTCTCATTCCTTTATTTCACAGATCTAATAGATCCAGGTAGTTTTATTAGCTATCAGCCTCTTCCGCTGAAAGGTACGGCTTCTAGACATTAATTTGTAAAAATATAAAACTGTAAGTTGTTTGAATCAATATTAGAACATATTATCATAATATTGAACTGTATAACACATAAGAGGATACAGCTGAAAAGAACATGTTCCAATTTTAAAATTGGGGGTTATTTTTCACACCAGGTAAATCCACATCTGCACCAGGTTATGACATCAGAAGGAGGTTGAGTTTTTTTTAGAAAAAAAAAGGATTACTTCTAGGTGTCCTAAAATTAGAAAATGTTTTTCCTAGCCTCCTGACCACCTCCATTTCAGTTTATGAGATATTACCCTTAAAATAAATATATTGGGGTACTCCTTACAGAGTGATTACACAAAATTAAGTAAAAATACAAATGATAGTTAATGGTGGAAATATGTCTTAAAAAGCTTTGTAATTATACTTCAAGCTTATTTGACTGTGCAATTAAAACTTGATCCAGGGGGAAGAAAAAAAGTTTGCTTTTATGTTTAATTTTTCAAAATTCTGATGTATGCACCAGCTTTTGAAAATTTAATTTTAAAAGAAGCTTAGAATACCTCCCCATGGCTAAATTTTTTAAACCCACATTAAAATAAGGCTAAATTATCTGTGAAAAATAAAAATAAAGTCAAAATTGAAGAATCTTTGAACGGTATGAGCTGAATGCTCTGCTGACTGGGAATTTATAAAGAGGTTTTATGATGATGAGATCTTGACTTTTATAGACAAAGTATAACTGATTGGACTTTGCTCCTATAAGGGACTCAGCTGAAAGATTTATGTGAACCAATGATTTAATTACTTTGATTTGATGACTAAACTTATAGTATAACAAAATCAGCCACACTTGTGGTTTGCAAAATAATTATGAAAACATATGAAAAATGAAACACTAGACAAATTAGTCTTCAACTAGAAGTAATTAACTATGAATTGACAAAACTGACACTTCAACCAGAAGCTACTTAACAACTTTGAGAAGCTTATCTCTAAACTAACTAAACTAATATTTACCAAACATATCTTAACTTGACTTGATAATGAGAAGCTATCTCATACTTAACACTACTTTTTAATTGTATGTAACTAACATATAATTCGACAACTAGAAATAATTATAGATTTCATATTACTTAATTCACTGATACTTGAGAAAACTATTTAAGACTTGAGGATGTTAAAACTATGACATGTTACAGTCACAATACTACACTGACATTTCAACAAAAATATCCACATGAAGTTTTTATTTTATTTTTATTTGATTTTAAACTGTCCTTTTTTTTAGCTAAAGAAATCAGGAAGTGAAGCTGGGGTGTTAATGAAGCTAGGGAAACAATTTGGCAAATTTAGGACTTGTAGAATTTTTTTTTAAAAAAAAAATATTGGAAAAAAAAGACTCAGCCTCCTCCTGGTGTCAAAACCCGGTGTAAAAAATTAAACCCCCCAAAATTTCATCCCAGATTAACTAGAATAAACTCAAGCTAGCTAAATCTTCTGGAATTTTATAGCTAATTTGGTAAACCACAATAGCTCAAGGACTTGTAATTCAATTGTTTTAGGAATCCAGTAGGACTCCAAAGGAGATTCATTGGCCCAGTTACTCCACCATGATGGGTGAAAATGGTGAAAATTCTGTTAGGAGTGTGTCTGCTTCTCCCAAGATGTTAAAAACCCACCCAGACCTTTTATTCTACCCCACTCCTGCACTTCCTGATCCAACTTATTGTTTTATAAACTGATTGTTTTATATTCTTCATCTCATTTTTTTTTATTTAAAAAAGAAAAAAATTAAGATTTACTAACTGTGTTGTATTTCCAGACAATGAAGTAACTGAATCCCTTTATTCCAACTTTATTCAATAAAATTAAATTTAAGTCAGCAGCCAATGTCTCTAATAACTTTGAGAGCTTGAGGAGGGAGGAATGCTCAAAATTACAAGATGGTGAGGGACATCAAAATGGGAGGTTGAAATTTTGTGACTTGATGATTTCTATTTAAATCAAAGATGAGACATAAAAAGATTAACCACATATCACAAGAATATTACATGTCAACTCATCCAAACTAGATGAGCTAGAGAAAGCTACAAGCACTTTGAGAGAAATACATCAGAGAAAACTAAAAGTGTACTGAAATAATTAAACTAGAGCATACTTCAAGTACTCTAGACCATTATTTTATTTTTATAAGAAAAAATAAGAAAAAATCTCTTCTCATGACTTGATGGGAAGAAATCACACTAAAGTCTTAACTAGAAGTAGAGGATCTGAGAAGGAAAGGAAGGAGGTAAGAAAGTAGACTGAATTTCAACGATTTCTAACCAAGATATTGATAGTTCTTGAAGGATAACATGAACCAAAGGCCACTCTAGATTTAATTCCCAGAAACTTTACAATACCATAGTAAGCCTGAAAATAAGTTTTTAAAGGTTTACTGAGGATTAACTACAGCCTCTGATCTGAGATTCTTGCATTGATCCTCCCTCAAGTAATATTCCCTTAATTTTGAGATTTATTTTGATAAGAAGTTTCTGAAATGTTTGATACATAATTATCTATAAGCTGTAACTAATCTATGGAGCTATTTAATTAAGTATTTCCTAATTAAATAAGCTATTCTAATCCAATGTGATAGCACATATCTATATGTTTTCATTTTAAAATCATGTTTAATTATACATTCAATAATTTGGGAAAATTCATATTCTAAATACGTAAATATCTTTATTATAAGGCATATTAATAACAAACAATTGCAAAAAAAAAAGCCTGCATGGCAACCTGCCCCATGGGACAGGAAGCCAAGTATATCCATGTACAAGTACTACCAAATATGTGGAGAAGAGGCCTTTTAAAAGTTTTTATCATAGCATAGCCAAAAGCTGCCAATAAATGATTAATACAAAAAAAAATCAGGAAAAAATGTGTTTTGGAAATAAAAACAAATACCAGTGCCAAATTTAATAAGAAAAAGAAGGCAACTGAGAGAAAAAAGTTAACTTATTTTGGAATATTTCAGCCATTCAGTGAGTATGCTTTAAGATACTTTTGGAATTTAATTAAAGAAAGTGAAGATGGGTAAATTTTTCAAAATAAGGTACACAACTGAATTCAACTTTTTTTATTTCATACTCAATTTCTCCACGAAAAATTTGGCTACCATGCCAAATGAATTAATTTGGATTTGATTTTATCCTATTTAAATGGTGGCATTTGGACTAATTCAGAATTCTTTTTAGCAAATATATATAGATGTGTTTTTTATAACAGGTCAACCCAAATTTGCACCAGATAATTTTTTTATTTTTTCAATTATCTTTAAAAAATACTTCTAGTGGTCCAAATATTACCAAAAAAAAAAAAACGTTTCTTCAATATCCGAGTTTTTTTTAGCTCACAAAAAAATATAATCATCTACCCCTTCTGAAGGGGATGTGCAAAATAAAAATAAAAATTTAAAAAAAAAATCTTTTTGTTTTTGGGTAGATTATGAGTTTATTTTTATTTTTCAAAGATACTTCAACCTTACTTTACTTTGGTATTCAATATTGTGCATGAGGTGGCATTATAAGAGTCTCTTAAAGGAAATTTTGGCAAAAACTGTTGCACGCACTAGATTTTTTGAAAAAGTAATGGTAAGAACTTTTTTAATTTTGCTTTATCATAATTAAAAAAATTATCACAGCCCGATAAGGTTGAACTATACATAAATACAATAACACATGGCAAAAAAAAGGAATTTGAGGTGCATGTAGCGCTGATCAAAAATTTCAAAAAATTATTTTGTACAAAAAGTGAAGCAAAGAGGCATGACAATGCCACTTTTGAAACGCAGGTTTGGGACACTCTTTTATTATTATTCAAGTTTCATAAGCACAACTTCGAGAATATAAAATAGTGAAAGTTTAGTGACATCCCCTTTTTAGTTTGATTGATACATCGCAGGTCCTATTCATTCGGAGGTTTTTTGATTAAATCAATCTTAGATACCAGCTCACCATTAAGAGGAAATAGCTATCAAGAAGCTTACCTGCAACAATGTGCTGATTCAATGCCGTCACATTAGAAGGAGTTACGTGCAATTCGACCTAAAAAAGAAAAAGAATTATGATTCCAGTCATGAAGTGTGCCCAATATGCATCAAATAGGCAGATAATAGTTTTTCAAATGATGAATAGCACACTAGCGATATGAGAAAAGACTTACATCAGTTAAAACTATGAATAAAGTGCCATTTATTACAGGATATTCAACTTGACCTGGAAATAAAACACCGAATGGTTGGATTGTACTTGCCGAATCTTCAGTCACGTTATCTAACTTAGAATAAGTTACATTATAATGTGAAGCCCATGCTGCAAACTTTGGAATTTTCTTTTTAGAATGAGATAAAGTTTTATAATCGCCATTTGGACCGACAATTTTACCAGGTTTATCAAATTTAAAATGAACAATTCGACCAGTTTGAGATAATGAAGTACGATTATGAGTTATTGCTGGCAATCTTGGATCAATTTGAAATGGATCTGGGTTATTTAATATATCTAATTTTGGGAAAATATCGAATTCAACGTATGGATTGTTTCTCGGACAGCTAACTAGGTACGGATGTAAAAGAGTCCTATTTATACCAACCAAACCAAAAAGAAAAAAATGATAATCAATTCATCAAGCTCATACAAAAAAACAAACAACACATCTATACTCAAAGGAGATCTGGAATTTATCAACAGAAAAATTGATTTATTTTCATTTCTTGCTTTTTATTTTTATTTTTTTGTGGCTATGTTGAACTTACCATGCCCAACTCTGAGGTATTCCAGGAATGTGATAAACCGGCATTGGAAACAAACCTTCAAACTGCCTGAAAATCTATCAACTCCAAAAAAAAAAAAAGTATGTCAGATTCATGAATTTTCTTTCTATAAAACGAATTTCTTACCATTTGTTGTCTTGCTTCTGTGGTTATCGATTGCAATAAAATCTGTGCCGAATTTGGATTCTCTAAGAAGGATAAGAAGCCATAAACTCCGGATTCTCCCCATCGAGTTAATCTATTAATTTCACAAGAACAGACATCAAGTTCGTTTTATATCTGCTTATTGAAAAAACGATAACCAATATAAAAACATACTTTTGACAAAAATCTAAAAACTCCTTCACCGTTTTAAATGGATACTTGTATTGACATGGCTTTGCAGCACGAGCTTATTATATGAAATAATTATCAAAAAATTAGAGGAAACTGAATCTAACTGGAAATATAAACCAAATCGAAAGTTTTTTTTTTTTTTTTTTTTTCATTAAAATATCAGAACTCACGACCTAGCATGTTGGATAGAACAGTGGCATGTGAAACTTCTTGATCAGCCATAAATTGAATCAAGTATCTATCCTCAGCATTTAATCCAGCCTCCTCAAATTCTTGCACAGAAAAATGAGCTAATCCATAACGAAATCTAATCATTCCGCAAATAAAGGGGTTCAAGTATATAAATTTATAGATAGATGAAATGGAAATCAGAAATCAACCAGTCGATCTTTGTTCCTTGGATGTGAATAAGGTTTTTCTGTTTTATTTTATAATTTTGATCCATGAATTGATTTATGACCAGTTGATAATAAGAATAAGGTTTTTCTGTTTTATTTTATAATTTTGATCCATGAATTGATTTATGACCAGTTGATAATAATTTTTTTTAAGAAAGGAAGGTTACTTACAGATCAAGTTCAATCCACTCTTGATTTAAAGCTAGATTTACAGATTGGTAGTCGAACCTAGATTTAATTTGATAACTGGGTAGCTTAGATTGTAAATAAGAGTGTGGCTTTTTTTTGTTACATGATTATTTAGATGGAAATGTTATATAAGAAAAAAACAAGAACAAGTCAGGAGTTTGAACTTGTATATAATATTCATTTATTTATTTTTTTCCCTCTCTCTCTCTGATTATATGTTGATTTTTTTTAAATAACTGACTTGGGATATGTTGAAGAGATGCTTAAACTGAGGAGAAGGGACATATGGGGGAGGTCTTTGCCATGAAGGCCCACATAAGTAATTGAAAGCTATGAAGCAAGACAGAAACCAGATTTTGCTGATATCCATTAGTCTGAATTTAATTGAGGAGTCTTGGGATTTATCTGAATCTGATCTTTGGCAGTCTGATTCAAGGAATCTAAGGGATGAATAACTTCAAGTATATTTATTTGTATTTAACTCTGATGAAGGAGGAGAAGCGATTCATAGATTTTGGTATTTATGTATAGACTCCTTGTCAATCACGTCATCGTCCTCAATCGATGTTTACTTTTTCGCTCGCTTTTCGCTCTTTGAATACATAATATGATCGCTACGAAGGGTTGGTTGAAATGGCATTTCATCTCCTGAGTTTAACATCTCACATGAACAGCATATCAATTATTTACATCTTTACATATTGAAAAACATTAATCAAACCGTTTTCTATTTGTTTTTTTTTTTTTATCTCTAGGGTTTTTAGGCTCTTGTCTCTTTGGATTGGACATGATCCTTTTCTATCAGTCAATCACTTACTACCTGATGTGATTCAAATAAGCATAGAACCCAAACTCAACTGCTGGTTAGGCATTCTTTTATGTTTTAGGTTTGATCATCAAGATCCAGACCGAGAAAACTCTTCTAGTGATTGATGTACTCTGTGACTCAACTCCACGTTTCACATGAAGGTTTTCAAACTGGTCAGAAAATTCCTAATGTACATACAGTGCCCTAACAGGAGTTCGCGGCGCCTCACATTTTTTTTTTCATAGAAAAACTATCTGCATTAAAATAAACAAAAAATATATACCCAGATTAAGCTATTTGTTAGCTGAGAGTAACTATCCTATCTAAAAACTAAAAATACAACAGGTTTCTTTTTAATTTATTTTTGGAAAAATTAACAAAAAAAAAAAAAATATTCATGATAAGGATGAAAAGTACAAAAAAATGATGACAGTGGAGAACAGGCCTCCAGAGAGATGAATATAAAATAAAAAGTTGAAAAATAAAAAAACTAAAATAAATTAAAAACAATTTCACCCCCAGAATCAATGACAGCCTTCATTCTTTCTGACATAGATGCTACAATATTTTTCAAAGTTTGATCAGGGAATGATTCCCAAGTAAGTTGAAGTGTGTGTTGCATTTCTTCAACTGAGTGTGGATGATAAAGCTCTTGAACATTAGTTTTGAGGACTTTCCACACATTTTCAATTGGGTTGAGGTCAGGAGATTGTGGTGGTGTATCATCCATCTTTTTAATACCTTCATTTTTACAAAAATCTTTGCTTGCTTTTGCAGTGTGGACTGGTGCATTGTCTTCCATAAAAATTAATCGATGCTCTGGATCTTCTATTTTGGGGGAAGGGATCAGATGAGGACAATAAACATTTTCAATGAAGTGCTTTGCATTTATTTGTTTTGGAGGCAGGAAAACTAAAGGGCCTTTGGTGATGTTGAAGAAAGCACCCCAGACCATGGTCAATGTGCAAACACTTTTGAAAGTTGGCTGAAGATAGGTTGAAGAATATTTTTAATTTTCTTTATGCCAGACTAAGGTTTGCTTTGAGATTTTCCCAATTTCAAAGGATGACTTGTCTGACCACAAAACATTCTTCTGATTCTCAATTGTCCAGCTCAGATGTTCCTTTGCAAATTTCAATCTTTTTTGTTTTTGTTTATTATTCACAAATGCTTTCTTTGCTGCTACTTGGCTTTGAAAACCAATATTGTGCAAACCTCTTCAGACTTTTTGTGTTGAAACTGGTGTTGAAATCAACTCGGTTATGTCTGAGAGCTTGTCTTTTCTATGCAAAGACAGATCTTGGCCAAGTTTTCTTAAGTCACAGTCAGTCAATTTTCAAGGCCCTCCACATTGAGGTGCAGCTGCAACAGTGCCTTATTGCCAATAACCAGAAGCAATTGGAGAAATTGTCTGACAGGGGATCCTAAGCTTCTTTGAGACCTGTGTAGGTGTTAAGCCTGCCTCAGTCATGCCAACAATTCTTCCTTTCTTTTCATCATTGGCTTGGTTTTGATTTATGATCTTTTGAGCCATTGATCTAGAAAATTAATATCAAAATTGAAAATGGAACAAAAAAAAAAAAAAAACCAGCAAGTGTGTATGCACAAGCTACAATAATGATAATGAAAAAAAAATGACTTGATTCAATTTTGTTTTTGGTTTCCTGAAGAAGAGAAACAAATGATCAAATGACTATTTCAATTGAAATGAAAGGCCAAGTCCTAAACAACAAAATTACAATTAGATTTTTTGTCTTTTATATTGAGAAAGAAGTTCAAAACAAAACAAAAATAAACTTACCCAAGAAACAAATGATCAATATTAACAAAAACTCAAACAATTTATTAAATGGATAAGGACAATAATCCAGAGAAACCAAAAATCCAAGTTTTGGCAAAAAGAAGCTGGGAGTGATCATTGGGGATGGAAAATGGCTTACTTTCCAAATGCATGTTCTCAAACCCCTTCATCCCCAAAAAAATCTGCACCTCCAACTCCTGTTAGGGCACTGTACAGTGACTTGAAAGAAGTCTGTGTCACATTTCTTTTTTTTTTTAAAAAAAATCAAATATTCAAAACAGATCCCTGAAACTGTTTTTGTATTCAAGTATGACCCATAAAATACTAATAAAGAGACTATATAATTAATAAAAATGGTGCTGTGTTGCGTAAATCTTTTTTGAATTTTCAAAGAAAAAATCTACTTTCAAATTGAAAACATGAAAAATATGGCATGCAAATAGGGAGATGGAGAGGCACTTGGGAAGAATAGTGGAAAGTCAAAACATATTTTTTTATTGTCTTCTAAAAAGAAATTAAAAAAAAAAAATTAAAAAAAAAAAAAAAAAAAAAAAACCAGGAAAAAAAAATTTATTGTGAGAGAAAATACCATTGAGTTGGGCCAACTTTTGATTCAGCCACAGTTTTAATTCTGGGGGGCATTGATTGAATGATGTTGGACAATATTTCATCTGGAAAGTCATCCCAGACCAACTTGAGGTGATTTCTCATCTCTTCCAGGTTTTGAGTATGATAAGTTTTTTTGGACTCAAGCTTTCAACACCTTCCAAGAATTTTAAATTGGACTCAAATCTAATAACTGTGTTGGCCAAGGGTCAAGTTTCTTGATTTAGTTTTCTTCCCTAAAATTACAACTTAGAATGGCTGCATAGAATGGAACATTTTCTTCCATCAAAATTAGTTGATATCCAGGGTCTTTTTTTGAGAGAAAAGGAATCAGAAAAGTTTTATAGATGCTTTCAATGAAGTCAGTGCATTGTTTAGGAGGGGGGAAAATGAGAGGGGCCTTGGTAGTACCATAAAATTTGCCCCAGACCAACATTGTTGTTTTTCCACTCTTGAAGGTTGGTTTTAAGCATTCACAGGCATATTTTTCATGCTTTTGGCACCAGAAAATTGTTTTTTTTGAGAGAAGTCCAATTTCAAAGGATGATTCATTGGGACCAAAGTACTTTTTTCCAGTGTTCCACCGTCCATTGGAGGTGTTCATGAGCAAATTGAAATCTATTGGCTTGTTGGTTGGCATTGAAAAATGATTTTTTTTACTGCAATATGGCTAGAATATCCTGATTCATGGTCTTGGAAAGAAGCACTGTGGGTTGAATACAATATTAGCCCATATTTCCCGCATTAACTATATTTTTACTTAATTTGATGTACTGACTAAATAAGTAGTATTTCAATTTTTTTTTTTTTTTTTTTTTTTTTTGAGCTAAAAAGCTCAAAATATGAAGAAGGGGGGCTGAGGAGGCTTTCAAAAAAGTTTGGTATTTTTTGGACACTTGGGAGTATTTTTTAAAAATATATTAAAAAATCAAAAAAGGCTCAACAGCCTCCTGACATCAAAATGCAGTGTGCAACAGGTTTTGGGCAGTACAAAAAATGACCCCCTTTTTTAACTTAGATTTAAATTTGTTTAATACTAAATATGATAAATTTAAATTTAAATCTTCAAATTAATAAGAATGCTGATGAATGTTAATAATTTGTCATAGAAGTCATACCCAACTCTGCTTGTAAGTAGGGATGAGCCTCAATTTGTTATTGCTATGGCTTTTATCATTTTCCAAGTTTTTGACTTCAATTATAGGGAACAATTAGGCATTGATATTTTCAGGGGGGTTGTTTGAAATTTTGAAAGGCCACTGGAAAAAAATCTCTTGTAACTGCCTGGAGTTGATATGCAGCATATTCCAACCTTTGCCTTGTTCTTTCTCAAGGTTTACCTTGAATGTACAGTCACTGTGCATCAAATTAAGCTTCAAGTAAGACTCAATTTGTCACCCAAGATGAACCCAAGTTTCTGTATGTCAACTAATGGCAGTTAAGCAAGATTTTTTTGCATTGCTTTTCATCTTGGTGGCTGGTAGGGTAATTAGATGGAACAAATGGAGTCCTTTGAAAAAAAGAGGAAAACACCCAGGGTTTTGGGTGTTCAGGCTTTGTCCTTTGGTCCATCAAACCCCCAACGGACACCCGGGTTACAGCCATAATGTGATGCTCCATGAGTAAGAGCATCTCCAGGGGATTGTGGGTGTATCAGGTCTCCAATAGCAGCTGTTGACCACATGTCACAACCTTTCACTCACATGTTACCAAGAGCTCCCCAGCGGACTCTCTAAACTTGGCAGGGTTTATAGTGTTGGAGGGTGCCAGGACTGCACCTATACCACACCACAACAACACTACCTACTGGTAGAAATGTACGTTTTCTCTTTTGTTTCTTGTTTTTCTGCTTTGTTTGGTTTTTTTTTTCTTTCATTTGAAAAATCTTACCGGTTTTTTCTCTTTTTTTTTGTTCACAGAATGAATGGTTGGAGCCACATACTTGACTTCATGATGGACAACAATGACGACGACCTGACTGCAATGCAATTGAACAAAGCATTTCTTTGTTATCAGGAAGAAAAATCTTGTCCCAAATGGGGTGGTTCAACTGTTGGAAGGATCACAATCAATCACAATCGACTTCAAGGAGACAAGCAGTTGTATGACAATTACTTTGCTTATAATCCAGTATATCCCAAGCACATGTTCCATAGGAGATTCAGAATGCAACACTCACTATTTGAATGGATTCTCAAGGCACTTGTGGCTCATGATGACTAATTTTCCCAGAAACAAGACGCTGCTGGTAGCTTAGATTTTTCTCTGTATCAAAAGGTAGCCTCCGATGCTAGCCCATGGCTGTAGTGCTGATTAAATTGAGGATCAGACTTGCATGAGTGAGTCTCTTCTGATGTTTCATTTCTTTATTATCTATTTTATTTATTTTTAATTTTTAATTTATTTAAAAATAGGTGAAAGCACTACTCTTGCATGCTTGAAGATATTATGTAGAGACATCATCAATATCTTTGGTGGGGAATATCTGCGCTGTGGAAAGATAAACCGTGTCTGCACACAAAGACGACTCTCCGCAGGTTCCTGAACTCAATGATTCTGCTTGATAGGACTAGTGAACCAAGATCTAAGAGAAACTTACGCTCTAGACTAAGAACCCCAAACAAGTTGGCCCTTTCTTACTCCCTGGCGCTTCCGCAGTTTCTCTCCCTAAGAGTCTTGGTCAACAATTTTCCCTTTCCCGATAAATCAATTTTCCTGCAAGTGTAATGTTCTGTAATAACCAAATGTAAAAGATGCGTATTCTAAAATGTAATGTGTAGTTGATATCCTGTATATTATTCTCTATTTACAACTCTCAATCCCTCCCTTCCCA
>KN360971.1:20853-38459 GCA_000785685.1 Uromyces viciae-fabae | reverse complement strand
AAAAGAAAAAGAAAAAGAAAAAGAAAAAGAAAAAAAAAAAAGAAAAGAAAAAGAAACAGAAAAGAGAAAGTAAGTGAAATGAAAAAGGAACCAAAAGAAAGAGGAGAAGAAAGAACATAAAAGAAAAAAAGAAAACAATAGGAAATAAAAAAGAAAGAATAAAAAATAAAAATAAAAAAAGAATAAAGAAAAAAGAAATAAGAAAAAAGAAAAAAGAAAAAAGCAAAAAGAACCAAGAAAAAAGAAAAAAAAGAAAGAACAATAAAGAAAAAAGAAAAAAGAAAAGAAAAAAGAAAAGGAAAAAGAAAAGGAAAAAGAAAAAGAAAGAAAAGAAAAAAGAAAAGAAAGAAAAAAAAAAGAAAAAAAAACCTTCTTTCTCTTTTCATTCATGTCTTCTTTTCTCTTTTTTCTTTTTTCCCTCTTGTTTCTTTTTTCATTTGACTTCTTTCTCTTACTTTTTCTGTTTCTTTTTTCTTTTTTTCTTTTTTCTTTTTTCTTCTTTTTCTTCTTTTTTGTTTGTTTCTTTGTTTCTTTTTTCATTTGACTTTCTTTCTCTTTTCTTTTTCTTTTTCATCCCCTTTTTCTTTTTTCTTTTTTCCTTTTTTTTCATTTTTCAGTTTTTCATTTTTTTATTTTTTTTTTGATATTTTTTTTTTTTGGGCAGAAACCCCCGTATACAACACTTCTGGACTGAAAAGTGTCGTGTACGGGGGTTTCTCCGTGCCGATGTTGTATACAATATTGGGGCCCCCCAAAATGTCGTATACAACATCGGGGACCCCCCATCTTATCGTATACGACACTGTAAAATGTCCTATACAATAAGAAAGACTGGGGTCCCTGATGTCGTATACAACATTTTGGGGGGCCCCGATATCGTATACGATAGTCTATACGATAGCGATAGACTATCGTAGATTTAGCGCTCCCCATTGAAATGTAATCAAAAAAGAATAAAAATTAAATAAAATAATGAATAACAATAAAACTTTAAATTGTTTTAAGAATCAAAAACTTTAAAAGAGTTAAAAATAAAATTTAAGATAAGATTGGTGAAAATGAAACGTGAAAGAGATTTACTAATTTCACATTGATTTCTAAAATTTTTAATGCAGATCAAACAATTCAAAATTTGAATGACATCAAAATGAGAATGGTGTGAAATTCAATGAGAAGAAAAGAATTTTGTTTCATCTTGATTATTTTCTGTATTGTTATCAATAAAACAACTAAGAATTATTAATCAATAAAAAAGTAAACATTAATCACAAAATAAATATAATAAATAAATTATCTTAAAATCAAAATTTGAATGACATCAAAATGAGAATGGTGTGAAATTCAATGAGAAGAAAAGAATTTTGTTTCATCTTGATTATTTTCTGTATTGTTATCAATAAAACAACTAAGAATTATTAATCAATAAAAAAGTAAACATTAATCACAAAATAAATATATATTAATATCAAATTAATGAAATATTAATATCAAATTAATGAAATATTAATATCAAATTAATGAAATATTAATAAAATAGCAATAATTATTATCATTAAATTAAATTAGAAATATTAATCAAATTTGAATAAAATCAAGAAGCGAGGAAATTGTTGGTTTTGCTTTTAGGTAATTAAAAGACTTTAAATTTCTTTTCATAAAAAAAAAAAAAATATAAAAAAACTATTAGAAAAATAAAAAATAAAATATGTAAATAAAATAAAATAAATGTAAAAATTGTTTTTCTAATTTGTAATATAATTTTGCTTTTAGTTGCCTGAATTTCGACAGCATTAAAAAAATTCAGTCTGTTCTAAAACCTTTTTCCTTCAACTTTGTGTCAATGTTTCCATTATTTTTATTATTTTGAAAAGAAAATATTTCCTCACATTATCATTGATGAAATAATGAACCAGGTTTTTATAACAAAAAATAAGAAATTTATGAATGTTGTTTTAAAAGCAAAAACAACTAGAACTCAAAGGAGCATATTCCAGCAAAGGCCCATGGAGAAAAGAATGAAGAGCCAACAAAGAGATTTATTTCATGCCAAACTATAGCCTATTTCTACAAGACAGAAAATATGGTTGTTAAACCTTACCACTAGAGAGTCCCCCACCCAAGATCCAGAGGGGGCCTGATAAATTAACAAAAATGAAATAAAAGTAGAATTAAGAGATAATTGACAGACAATGTAATATCAGATTGACACACATGCAGATAAAACTAGACAAGAGATAAGCAATTAAACACAGATTGCTGGGGGTGTTAATTCAAAAAAAAAAAAAAAAAATATAAAAGAAAAGAAATACTTAGAGATGAGAAAAGCTACTCAGTGGTTTAAAAGACAGGGTTCAGGTTCTACAAGCTTATTCAAAAAAAAAGCATGATCAAACTACTTGTATTCTATGACTTGAATTTATTCTTTAATTTTTCCATTAAAAATAAAATAGAATTTAACAATAAAACTAAAATAAATGAGAAATAAATAGAATTTAGATCCATAGCATATATATATATTATTTTTTAATTAAACAAGCATTTAAAATTGAGGAGTTGAATCATGTAATTTCAAAAATCATCATCAACACCACTGAGATCTTTATTGATGATTCTTTCTTTGGTTAATTAATGAGAAAGGCTTTGCATTGCTGCACTTTTCTTCTTGATTGTGGCACTGAGACTCTGCAAGATGCTGTTTGTGTTTTTTGCTTGTTCTGCTAGTTAAGCCATTGTACCTTTCCAAATGAAGTACATCATCTTCATCTTTCATACAGTGACAATGTCAATCCTTGGACATTCTTATGATTACACTAGTACCATCATTGAGATTGGTAACAGAACTGGCTGTTGGAGTTGGTGAAACATTTTCATACTGGTGTTTTTTATTTTTTGTTTCCTTCAAACAAGGTTTAATAATCTTTCTTCTTTTATATCTCATATTTTTTTCTAGATCTTGAATATTGGATGTCCAATTGGGGGATTTGACTAAGATGTTGTATGTGAAAAGTTGAGGGAAGGTTTTTTTTTGTAAAGCTCTGAATGTAATTTAAGCACTATGGTCATTCAATCTTCCAATGGAAGTCCGCTGCGGTTGACATAATCAACTTGTGCTACACATCGATTGAAACAATTGACTGCATGCTGCACAAATGCTCTGCCATGATATCAAGACTAGAGGATCAGATAAGGGAGAGCATAGCACGCATGTAATGCTCCAACACACAGGCCCAGAAAGTTTATGCTACTTGGTTGGTTCCATTGAGTGGATCTTCCAAGATTTAAAGCCATGATACACAGAGTTGAATGTCATTGTCATTGTTGTAGTTACATTGTCAAATTGCTTTGGGAGTATGTTTAGCAGATAGGTTATTGGAGTCATCCTGTATGATTTCAAGGCTATTGGTATATTTTGTGGACAAGGCTGGCTGGCTTGCTTGTCACAATAGACCAAGTGGGTGACAGAACCTAGGAAAATATGGGGAACAACAGCCCATTGCAAGTTGAGACAAAAAAAAAGAAGAAGAAAAAAGAAAAGGAAGATAAAGATAGAAATATACCCTTGTATCTTGTTGAACTACTTATCCATAGGATTCTTGTACCATACCCATCCTGGAATAGCGGCCCCTGTGGGCCACCGTCTTGAGCGCATGGGGGCTACATGTGGGATAGCACCCAAGTTGACCTCCTATACTACTAGTGTTGAAATTATGTTGATGCAGCCAAAAAACAAATAGTATAGACTCAATAATTTTTCCATTCATCTCATTTTTATTCTATTGATTAATCAAAACTCTTCATCAAGCATTAATACTCAAGTCAACTCATTTATTTAACCTCATAGTAAATACATCAATTGATCTTTTACGTAATATTTAATTATTTGTTTCCAATTTTTCTAAATAAAAAAATAAACAAAAATATATAAAAAAAAAATTTGCAAAAAAAAATAAGAAAAAAAAAAACAACATGTATAAATAATTATATGAGATCTATTGAGAATATTTTTTAATAAAAATTAAAAAAAAAAAGGTAAAAAAAAAACAGAAGAAAAAAGAAATATGAATGTGTATAAATATGTTAAGAAAAGAGAAACACCGAAAAAAAAAAAGCAACCCATAAAGATGAAAGAAAAAACTCAATATATATATATAATTTGGATTAAAAAAACCAAAAACATAATAAACATAATGACATAAAAGTAGAATAGAACAAAAATAAGGTGAAGAATATTGATTTAAAAAAAAAAAAAGGAAATTAAATTCAAATTCATTTTATTGTTTAAAGAAAAAAAGAGAAAAAATTCAAGATTAAAAAACTGTGCAGAGAAATTTGATTATATTAATATATTTTTAAATACTAAGATTACAGGTATTAATTAATAAATTCTGTTGTTTTTTTGGGTGGCGGAAGCGAAGCGGGAGTAGCAGACGATTGTGGTTGAGATAGAGATAGAGAAGAAAGAGCAAATCCCGGGTTAGCTGATTTGGCAATATCAATATCAACATGATTCCCATCAGTATCATTAACATGATCATGAAGACCATCATCAAGAGTTTCTAAAAAGTCTTTTTTACTATTGCTATGACTACTACTACCAATACTGGCATCACGGCTGAGTACTTTGTTTAAATGAGCCACATCCTCCGGATCATTCATCATAGTTGATCTATTTCTTGATTTGTTTGATTTTTGATTTTGTTCAATTTGGCTATTACGACTCCTATTACTGCCAATACTCCTACTACTACTGCTGCTTCCATCATCTCTACTATTTGTATCATCTACAAGTGATTTTGTGGGTTTAGATATGGTGGGCTGTAAAAGGTTATTATTATGTCTATTACTTTGACTAGAGCAATCAATAGAAGATTTGGTAGTCATTGAATTGCATCGAGGAATAGCTGAATTACATTGGTTTTCAAGTTGAAAACTATTGGTTTGATCTTTTTCTAAGACCGCCTCTACTGCAGTGACATCATCAACAATGAGAATATTCTTCTCATTGTTACTATGAGTAAGATCATTACATTGTTGATGATCTTGTGACGAGGAACAGGAATCGAGTTCATTTTCAGTAAAAGTTTGTTCTATGGAAGATTTTATTGCAGCTTCAGATGATTTGCCAGATAATTGTTGACTATTCCAAGATCCCATTCTCCGAGTTCTAAGTACAGCCGCAAGGGCTTTAATGCGGACTTCCTTGGCGTTTTCGGTGGACACTTCCACGTCACCAAAGACAATTTTTCGTGGCAATTGAGCGGGAGAAGAGGGGGAAGGTGCACATGTAGGGAAACATGATTTATCTATGGTTCTACTACCACTGCTGCTGATTGATCCTTGCCGATTGATAGTTTCATTTGATTGCTTCCTCAGATCTGACGATGATTTGACATCTAGACAAATTGGTGATCGACTTGATCGAGCCCGAGGTGTTTCAACTCCTTGTCGATTTTCATCTTCGCAGCTTTCCAATTTTGGTAAACTACTTAATTTTGATAATTGGTCAAATGACAATGGTGACGTATGAGAACAATCCCCATTTGAGAGTGATCGCCTTCGAGATGATTCAGTCACTGCTGTTAAGAACATGACATCTCGTTGTTGATCATGCTCTTGTTCTGATTTGGCCTGGTTACTTCGGGGTAATCGGTCTTCACCAGCAGGAAACGTTTTGATATTTGTTCGTTTGGACAAAATTTGATCGTGCAATAATGATGGTAAATTTGTATGTACTTCATTGGCCTCTTGTTGGAATAAAGGAGACGAGGATGAGGAATTCCCATTAATATGAGGATAGTAACCGGCAGGAACTGTTTTGCCCAATATCCGATGCTGATTTTCAATCTTTTGCTGTAATAATTTTTCTGCTGTACCGAAATTCCCGAATCGAATAGGACCTGGCAATGGTAATACAGAAAAATCTGGCATTCCCCTATCAGAAGAGTGTGGTACGATGATTTGGGGAGCTGTGAAGTTTAGCACAGAGCTTGATGGTTGAGGCTGTTCACTCCGCCTTCGGTGATTCATCGCACTGTGAGACATACTCCGAGGGGCACGAGCATTGTTCGTTGCCTGTGAGTTATATCGGGTCGTATTTGATGAAGATGGGCCGATTCCGCGTGAGTCGTGCCTAACTTCATCTTGACTAAGATCAAACGGGGCCGCCTCCCGCCGACGTGAGGCAGAGGAATGCTTAGGTATTGATGTGGGACTGACTAGCAGACTTGTTTCAAGTGGTTCATTATCATAATAAAAGGCGGACGAAGAAGTCATGGTGGATTGATGGAGAGGGTCGGAGGTAGATGATTGAGGGTTTTGGTTATCGGACCCAGCAGTCTGAAAGAAACGATGGAAATAATGGTTAGCGCCCACCGGTTGAGCTGGAGCGGTTAATTTAGAGGGCTTGAGTGAATCAGAGACATGCGAATTGGGATGAGGCATAGAATGTAGGCTAGCAGATTGTTGTTGCTGTTGAAGTTGTAATTGCTGAATCTCATTTGATAAATAGTTGCTGATGGATTCATGATTCCAATCCATATCCCGATCCAAAGGGGGAGGTTCTGAGGCAATACTTTCGGGCGGATAGCGAGGACGAGCATCCATGGATGTAGTCGCTTGACTGTAAATATGGTCTTGCATCAATCTAGTGGTCAGCGGTGGGTAAGAGGGTTGCGGTTCAGCGCTCATGAAAGCCTGTTGCTGCTGAAGCAATAATTGCTCCTCAAGATCATCCTCCTCTTCTTCTTCACGGGAGAGGTTACCAGAGAGACCTAACGGAATTAAAAGTAGGCCCAGAGGGAAAAAAGCACAAGTTAATTACAGAGGGACTATTGAATTGATGGCGAGGTGCTGGGAAAGGAGACGAACTCATGCCCATAGGAGCCTTGGAATTAGGGGCGGATTTGCGCCTTCCGGAGCTAGAGGGAGGTGCCATCAAGACACCCTCTTGTCTCTCTTCGCATAACTCGCGAATCATGACATCCAGGCGATCGGTGCGGGTAGACAAGACCCTAACAGCTCGCATGAATTCTCCACGAATCTGTGAGTGAAAAAAACAAAACAATATCAGCACCAGAAGAACAGGGGGAAAAGAGGAGTAGAAATTATCGCTGAGGGGACAAAAACCTACAGTGAATAGACCGTCGCGAGTGACAGTCCTAGCTACGTTGTAATTAGTTTGGAATGGATCCTGAAATTTTCATGAAAAGTCAAAAAGTTTCAGCATATACAAGCTTTTAAATAATAAAGGAAAAGTTAAGCAAGATTAAAACTAACTTCAATACACAACCTATTCAAATCGATCTTCATATAACCACCTTTACCATGTTGACCCTCTTCAATGATGTCATGCATCCAACCTTTAGATTCTTTACTCACGATACCACCTTTACTTCGAACGCTAATAACATCATGTGTGTAACGGAAAGAAGTTGAGAAAAATCTAAAAAACTCAATCAATAACTCCCCGACATTCTCTCGATTCATTCCAACCCAGAATCGAGGTAGAGCATCAAGATCATCAAAGAAATATATATCATGTCCTTCATAAATTGATTCCTCTGGGGGTGTTACTCTCGGGGGTGGAAGTTGTTGTAAATTCCTGTTCGATTAATTTTAGAGTAAGTTACACAATTTATAAACGAGTCAACAAAAATTGCTTGAAACTGGCTCACGGTAGCACAGCAAGCTTTCGACCATTAACGAGGTAAAAAATCACCATCAAAACATATCCATAAGAGCTTAAGGTACCCAAGTAAGGATCATTAATTCGTCGTCTCTTGGACCAAACTTTGACTATCGAGAAGAAGAAAATGTGAATCAATTCAATGAGGCGTCATGTGGAGTTGAATGAGATGATTAAGAAACTGACTTACGAAATAAGACAATAGTTCTCATTCTTGGATCTACCATGGCATAAGTGAGCAACAATCTAGTATTTTCAAGTGCTAATCTATTCTCAAATCCGATATCGCAAGATAATCCAAAAGGTTGACCTAACGATGGTGGTAAGGAGAGCTTGATGATTGGAATTCGTGCCTTGGGAAGCATTTTAACCATGAATGCAGTTTCTATCGGTTCGAAAGAGTTAATAAGACACGTAGATCTCAATCTATTCACCGACCAAACTTGATGCAATAATAATAAAATATGCACAATATACTTAGGAATAAGTGAGGAGACAAATTTGACGAACCTTCTTGTATGATTTTACCAAGGATCATGACCATCTCAGCCGGAGTAGGTTTAGATTTTTGATCTTTTTCCTCCGGTTGTTTTTGTTGATCAGGTTGTTTTGAAGAAGTAGGGCCAGTATCACTAGAGGCCGAAAGAAAAGAAGATGATGCTTTGGCAGCGCAATTATTATCTGATGCTGCTGCTGTTGATGGCTGAATTTGATCCGATTTAGTGTCGCTGTTAGCGATGGTATTTTGATTTGGATGATCTTGGTTATTTTCGAATTTGTTACCCGGATCGGCTAGATAGCATAAGTCCATGTCGGAATTACGCAGAGCCAAACCTGATGCTGTTTGTATGAAATATCAAAAGATGATTTAGCCTAATGATAGAAATGAATTCAAATTATGACGAACCTATTGAGCCAAAAGGGAGTAGTTTGGCTCCTTTGGAGACTCTATCTGCTATTGTTTCTAAGTGTTGACGAGTTTGTTCCTTGATCTGTAAATTTGACCCAAAAAAAGGGAGGAAGGGGGAGAAAAAGGCGGATGTCAAGGTTTCAGGTTGTGAAATGCATGTGAAAATACGAGAGGAGGATCATGATGATAATGATGATGATGATGATGATGATGATAAACCTGATATTCTTCGGGAGTAGGTAGGACGGAAGGTAAAAAGACTTGAGTGATATAGGTGGCCAGATCGGCCATATGTTGTTGATAGTAAGTGAGTTGATGAACTTGATGAGCGTGAGCTTGTAGTTGAGCTTGAACATGAGCGTGAGCTCTAGCTTGAGCTTGTTGTTGTTGATATCTGATTGCAGCGGTATTTGATGATGAGCGCCTGTTAGAGTTAGATGAGCGATGTTGTAGACCAGAGTTATTGGGAGTTGCAACTGAGTTGTGACGGTTGTTAGAGGAATGAGATGAAGGATTGTCTAGGTTGAGATGGTTGAGGTTGAGAGATGAGGCTGATGAAGCGGTTGACCAGGTAGTAACATAAGCAAGATTCTGAGGAGGTAGTGAAGGGGATAAGAGAGGAGATGAGCTGGATTGATGGTGAATTTGAAGTTGTTGTTGTTGGTGGTGGTGGTGATGATGATAATGTTGCTCGTTTAAATGGTGTTGTTGTTCATTCGATTGGTATTGTTCGTTTATGAATTGGTACTGTTGTTGTTGTTGCTGTTGAGTTGATATTTTTTGTTTATTTGTTTTTGAGTTTTTAGAGGGTGATGATGAAGCTGAAGTTGATTTTGATGATGAAGATGATGATGTATTCTTTAAGTGGTTGTTATTTAAGTGGCTGTTGATGTTATTGTTGTTGTTATTACTGTTCTGTTGTTGCTGTTGTTTTGATTGAGACATGATGTAAGTTTTGAAAATTTGGAAATTTGATTGCAAAAAGAAATATTTTTCTTAAATTCAATCGGAATCAACGGAACCTTCCACCCCCGAGGGTATACCCGACCGTCAGTAATTACCGGAACCAATTCATGCACAGGGGGAAAAAAACAAATGTCACAATTTCAACCACTCCCATCATCTCATTATCAAAATCCCCAGTGGGGGAAATCATGAAAAACCATTCAAAAAATCTCAAAAAGTGATCACTTTATCAAGAGCATGAGCAGCTGTTTTAAAACCTTGTTTGAAAAGATTGAGGTCTTGTGGGGAAAGTAGACTATTTTTTCTTGTCCGTCGTCAGTTTGGCTAGCTACATGGCCAGTATGATTGTATCAGATTCCTACAACTGGTGTTAAACCAGTTGGAAAAATCTGATATTATATCAGACAAAACTGGCATTGTATCTACCTTAAATGACATTAGATCTACCTAAAATGATATTTCATCTAAAAAAACAGACATTTCATCTACTCAACCTATTTAAATATCAACACCTGTGATTTTATATCACATTTTTATGTCTGATGCAACTTTTTGGCCCATGGACATAATTTCAGATAGAAAAATCTGATGCAAAGTCAGTTATGTTGATATTAAGTAGGTTGAGTTGATACAATATCCTCTATGATAGATATAATATCATTTTTGGTAGATTTAATATCAGCTCTAGTAGATACAATACTTGTTTTGCCGGATATAATATCACATTTGTTTTTCTGATTTAATGTCAGCTTTGGGAATCTGATATAATAATCCTTGCAGTGCTACTGGGCCAGAGTGAAATTCAAATACCATCCACTACAAAAAAATCTCCTGCAACTGCCAGCAGTTGACATGCAGTAGCTTTATTTTAACTTTGATTTTACACTGGCCTTACTCAAACCTTAATTGAACTTTACTCTAATGCACAGTGACTGTGCATGATGCACAGTAACTGTGCAAAAAAATGACTCTTGGAGTAAGTTGAAGTAAAAACTGAGTAAAACCAGAGTAAGCTGCATGTCAACTGCTGGCAGTTGCAGGAGATTTTTTTGCAGTGATCTGGTATTGTGTTTTCTTATTAATGAAATCCTTGGTTTTTATTTGGGGTCTGGGTGGAACCTTCTCAATGCTTATTCCTGTGCGCTGAGTAAACTCTACAACACTAATTTTAGAAAAAATAATATGGGATTTTCCTTCCGGTTTTCCTTTCTTGTAAAATGGATCTTTAATTCTGCCACTGGAAGAATCATCTGAGGAGACCTGATACTGGAATGAGGCCCAATTGATACAGCATTTAGACTCCAAAAAATGATTTGCTTTTTTTTGTGATCCTCTGGAGTTTGAATTTGGAGTTGAACTCTTGGTTTTTTAAAATTGAAAGTAATCAGAGGTACAACCATGTGGGAAAAATGAATGATTTTTGAGAATTTTGAGATGGTGATTTTTTTTTTTTTTCATTGGAAAATATAATTGGAGGCACTGCAAGGATGATTGTATCAGATTCCCAGCTCTGACATTAAATCAAACAGAAAAATGTGATATTATATCAGGCAAAACCATTATTGTATCTACTAGAGCTGATATTAAATCTACCAAAAATGATATTATATCTATCATAGAGGATATTGTATCAACTCAACCTACTTAATATCAACATAACTGACTTTGCATCAGATTTTTCTATCTGAAATTATGTCCATGGGCCAAAAAGTTGCATCAGACATAAAAATGTGATATAAAATCACAGGTGTTGATATTTAAATAGGTTGAGTAGATGAAATGTCTGTTTTTTTAGATGAAATATCATTTTAGGTAGATCTAATGTCATTTAAGGTAGATACAATGCCAGTTTTGTCTGATATAATATAATATTTTTCCAACTGATGTAACACCAGTTGTAGGAATCTGATACAATCATCCTGGCAGTGAGGAAAAGGCAAAGATTGGGAAGAATAAGATCCAGGTGTAACAAATACAGGGTTTTTTAGAGATTGTATAAGGACAAGTAGATTTTTTAAGCCATGGTATATTTCATCTTGGAAGTGGGATGGTTCATATTTTTAGAAATTCTAGTTTCAGATAAGTGAGAATATTAGTAGTAGTAGTAAATGTTCTGATATTTTGAGGGAGTGGCCTAAGAAGAGTTTGATGGCCAATCCCCCAAATAAAATATCTTCATTAAAAAAAGGTATTTTATGATATCCAGACTGGCCAAAAAAAATTTTCTGTTCATGCTACAGCAACTGGGAAGATAATGGTAGCACTTTAATCTGGTAAAATCAATATTTATGTTACAAAAAGTGGGCAAGGTAAGTTAAAATATTGGAGCTTTTCATTACTTGTGGTGTTTTTCCTTGGTCATTTTTTCCAAAAAAAAAATCACTGAGGCATCTGAAAGGTTTTCAGCTCTTTGCCAGAAGACTCATTCTTCAATGGGGATTGTGATTGCAGGGGGAGAACAAATAGCTCTCCCCCTAGAAGCTGCTTGGCTTTTCTCCTGACTTAGGCTCCCTAGAGCAAAAACTACCACTTTTTATTTCTCCAAGGAGCTTATGATGCTTCTCAGATCAAATAAAACTGCTTATCCTTGCACCAGGGAGCCTATTATTCATTCAAAAAGCGGTATGTAATTAGAACGGTCTTTCCAATAATTTAACAGAATTTTGGTTAAGGAGGCCTGCTCCTGTATGATTAAGAATGCATTTTCATTCTATTAAACCAGCAAAACCTGCAACAGCTTTGATTTGAAATCAGAAAATTTTTTTGAGATTGGCTTCATCTGGGAAAATTGTTGGATTTTCCAACTTTTGGTAGGAGACTGATGTCAACTATGATTTGCTTCAAATTATCTTATCTCTTCTTTGAGAATCTTCAGGAGAATTCTTGTTGGTTCCTTTTAGAGCTACAGGTTGTCAAAATACCTCTAAATATCCTTGCCAAGGCAAGAGAAAAATGGTGCTTATAGATAGAAGTAAGCAGAACCAATGTTTTATTCTTTTTAATTAAAATAAGAAAAAAGAAGTATAAAATAAAAAGTAATACAATTAATTTTTATTAAAAATAAAATAAAAATCTCTTTTACAAAAGTCTCAGACAATAAAAATATAAAAAGGCTTTTTGTACAAAAAAGAGATTAAAAATTAAAATTAAAATAAAATAAAAATAAAGGAAATTAAAAATGGTAAGTTTTTAATTTCAAAATTAAAATTAATTTATTTTGAATTAAAAATAAATTAGTAATTTAAAAATCAAAATTAAAAATTAAAAATAAAAATTAAAGAGACAATCATGACACAATTGACCGCTCTTGAATCAAAACAACCCAATGATGTCACATGACGTCATTGACCGCCTCTCTTTTTGTAGATAACATTCAATTCAAAAAAGAGATTAAAAATTAAAATAAAAATAAAATAAAAATAAAGGAAATTAAAAATGGTAAGTTTTTAATTTCAAAATTAAAATTAATTTATTTTGAATTAAAAATAAATTAGTAATTTAAAAATCAAAATTAAAAATTAAAAATAAAAATTAAAGAGACAATCATGACACAATTGACCGCTCTTGAATCAAAACAACCCAATGATGTCACATGACGTCATTGACCGCCTCTCTTTTTGTAGATAACATTCAATTCAAATTAAAACAACAAATTATAGCATTAAAAATAAATAAATACAATTAAAAATAAAAAACTCAGAAAAACTCAGTCAACGCATAATTTTAATAATCCAATTAAAATTATTGCAAAAATTAATAAAAATTATTTTCATCTTAAAATTATTTTTCTTTCAAAACAAAACAGTTTTATTATCAATTAAAATTATCTAGATAAAATTAATAAAAATTGTTTCATCAATTTTTATTTTTAAAAAAATCAAAATTATTTAAAAATTATCTTAAAAACCATTAAAATTTATTTAAATTTATTATCATATTTTGATTAAATCTTAAAATTCCTCTGGCATTTATTTTCACCTTTTAGGTAAAGGAAAAGTTTTATTAAATTTTTCATTTTATTGTTTTGTTGTATTTAAATTAAAAAAGAGAGAGATTAAATTACTTAAAAACTAATAAGAAATAAACTTTTAGTTGTGCAATTTTTACAGATTTACAGTCTCAAGACTCTTAGAATAATCAACCTCTCAAAACAACTGAAAGGTGAAAAATCAAGATGTCAGAAAATAAAATGGAAGAAAAGCTTATTTCTATTCCCAAATTAGACAAAACTAATTATACTATTTGGGAAACAAAAATGACAACTTATTTATCTTTTAAAGGCTATTTAGATTATTTTTTGAAGCCTATTCCTGAAACTCCCACGCCTGAAATTCAAAAACAAATAATGGAAACTTTATGTATACTTGGCTCTAATATGATAGATTCAATTTATAATACAACATTTACTAAAAATTTAAAATTTGATTCACACAAAATTTGGACAAAATTAAAAAATGAATTAGCTGGTTATACTGTTATGCATTTATGTCAAGTTTGGGACAAATGGTTAAATACATTATTTGATAAATCTCTAGATGAATATATTTACAGAATAGAATGTTGTTTAAACGAATTAGATACAATGGCTTTTGTTATGCCAGAAATAGTAATTAGTGCTACATTAGTTTCTAGAGTTACTAAAAGAAGGCCACAAATGATGCATTCACTTTTAATGGATGATAAAACACTTTCAACTCCAGAAGTTTTAATGAAAAAATTAAAGAATGTGGTGCTTAGTGATAAACTTCAAAACAAAAATCCAAGTTTTAATAATGAAAATAATAGTTCAATTAATTATAGTAATAATAATAATAAAAATAAAAATAATTTTAAAAGACCAAATGCAGGATTTAAAGATGGAAAACATAATCAAATTCAATAGTTTTAGATTCAGGAGCAAGTAATCATATTTTTAATTCATTAATTTAATTCCAAAATATTAAAAATAATTATACAAGAATCTCAACAGGAAGTAACAAGGCACAATTAATTTCTTATAAAATTGAGGATGTTAATTTAATGATGAATAATGGCTCAATTTTAATATTAAATGACGTACTCTATTGTCCAGATGCCACAAGATGCTTAATTTCTCTGGAGAAAATTTTTGAAGATGAAATCAAGATAAATGCGTGGTAAAATCAAAACATTTTCAAATTGATTGTAAATTAAATAATGGTATTTTTGAAATATTACAAGGTTTTTGCGACAAAGAAATTTATGCTTTTAATTTAGATAATTTAACCATGAAGAATGGCTCAATTTTAAGATTAAATGATGTACTTTATTGCCCAGATGCCACAAGATTTTTAATTTCACTTGAAACAAATTTTGAAGATGAAATCAAAATGATTAAAAATCAAGATAAATGTGTGGTAAAATCAAAACATTTTCAAATTGATTGCAAATTAAATAATGGTATTTTTGCAATATTAGAAGGTTTTCAAAACAAAGAAATTTATGGTTCTAATTCAGAGAGAATAATTAATAATTTTAAATTGTGGCACAATAGATTAGGTCATTCAGGTTTAAGGCGCTTGAAAAAGGCTTTACCTCAATAATTTTTTAAAGAAAGTTTAACTTGTGATGCATGTATGAAATGAAAATCAACAAAGAAATCATTCAACACTTTATTGCCCAGATGCCACAAGATTTTTAATTTCACTTGAAACAAATTTTGAAGATGAAATCAAAATGATTAAAAATCAAGATAAATGTGTGGTAAAATCAAAACATTTTCAAATTGATTGCAAATTAAATAATGGTATTTTTGCAATATTAGAAGGTTTTCAAAACAAAGAAATTTATGGTTCTAATTCAGAGAGAATAATTAATAATTTTAAATTGTGGCACAATAGATTAGGTCATTCAGGTTTAAGGCGCTTGAAAAAGGCTTTACCTCAAGAAATTTTTAAAGAAAGTTTAACTTGTGATGCATGTATGAAAGGAAAATCAACAAAAAAATCATTCAATAGTCATTTTAAACTGGTTGAAAAACCTCTTGAAGCAATTCACTGTGATCTTGTAGTACCTATTACTCCTTCAACAAATGGTGGAAAGCGCTATTTTCTTACAATTGTGGATCAATATGCAGGATTTATTAAAATTTTTATTTTAAAAGAAAAATCTGACGCAGCTGAATCAATTATTCAATACAAAAATTATTATGAAAATCAAACTGAAAATAAGTTGAAGAAAATTATGACTGACGGTGGAGGGGAATTCTGCAATAATTTCTTGATGGATTTTGGAACATTAATGGAATTAAACACAATATTTCACCGCCCTATACTCCACAACATAATGGATTAGCTGAAAGATCTAATAGAATAATTTTAGATATAAGTAGATGTATGATTTTAAATTCAAGCATAGCATCAGAATATTGGTCAGAAGCAGTATTAATGGCGGCAATAACAACTAATTCATTACCTTCATCATCAAGAAATCATTTATCACCTTTTAAATTGTTTTTAAACATTGAACCAAAACTTGAATTCTTCAAACCATTTGGCTGTAAAGTATGGATAAACAAGCCAAAACAAAACAGAAATGATAAATTTGATTGTAGTGCTTGGGAATGGGTATTAATTGGTTATGAAAATGATTTTAGCTCCTACAAAGTTATAAGAATGCAAGATAAAAAACCAATAATTAGTAAACACACCTATTTTGATGAAAGTAATTTTCCTAAATTAGAACCAATCAATCCCAGTTTATCAGTGTCACATCAAGAACATTTTCCAGAGTTTGAAGAAGAACAAATTTTACCTTTTGAAGAAGATCAAATTGAAGAAATTGAAGAAAACGATGAAGAAGAACAGCAAAAAAGTAATAATTCAAAATTGATCATTCGTGACGTCATAAAAGATAAAATATTAAAAAACAGATTAAGATCAGGCGTAAATTTAGTTCATTTTATTCCTAAAAATCATAAGCAAGCAATAATTAGTGAAGAAGCTCATGAATGGATCAAAGCAGAAAATAAAGAAATTCAAAACATGAAGAATTTTGTAGTTTGGATTGAAAGAATTAGAACCAATCAATCCAAGTTTATCAGTTTCACATCAAGGACATTTTCCAGAGTTTGAAGAAGAACCAATTTTACCTTTTGAAGAAGATCAAATTGATCAAATTGAAGAAATTGAAGAAAATGACAAAGAAGAACAGCAAAAAGTTGACAATTCAAAATTGATCATTGGTGATGTCATACAAGATAAAATAATAAAAAATAGATTCAGATCAGGCGTAAATTTAGTTCATTTTATTCCTAAAAATCATAAGCAAGCAATAATTAGTGAAGAAGCTCATGAATGGATCAAAGCAGAAAATAAAGAAATTCAAAACATGAAGAATTTTGTAGTTTGGATTGAAAGAGAAAGAAAAGAAGAAGACTCACCAATTTCTTCAACTTGGGCGTACAGAAAGAAATTAGATGCTCAAAATAATATTTAAGAATTTAAAGCAAGAATATGTGCTCAAGGATTTAAACAAACTTATGGATTAAATTTTGAAACAAGTTATGCTCCCACTGGAAAAAAGGCTTCTTTACGCATTTTATTATTCTTTGCTTTGAACAACAACTTAAAAATTGATCAATTAGATGTAAAAAGTGCCTTTTTGACGGCGCCAATAGATGAAAAAGTCACATTAATTCCTCCAAATGATTATCCTTGTCCACCAAACACTGTATTTGAACTCAAAAAGGAAATTTATGGACTAAAACAAGTGTCATTAGTGTGGTATAAAAGATTAACAAGCGTCATTAGTGTGGTATAAAAGATTAAGGGACTTTTTAATTTCAATTAATTTTAATATTTCAATTGCTGATCCTTGTGTCTTTTGGAGAAATAATGAAAATCAATAATCAACATGGATTTATGCACACGTGGATGATTTGATAATTATTAGTAAAAATCCATTAATATTTAAAGCAGAAATGGAAAAAGAGTTTGAAATAAAATATTTAGGAAAAGTAAAATTTATTATTGGAATGAATATTGAACATAATGAAAATGAAATACCTTTAAATCAATCTCTCTATAT